>OZ020539.1:2981068-3048568 GCA_963971435.1 Lasius platythorax
GAGTCTATTGTCTCGCCGACCCTTTCACGAACCCTGATCCCGATTTTGCGAGTCCGAGCCGAATAATTCGCGAAAGCGGTACGTTACAAGACAACAAAGAATACGAAGACAAAGATCAGCTCTACGTTGGTGGGTTCGACCTGTTTTAACCAATAGACTTGAACAGGGAGCTTACAATAATCTTATTGCCGAACTACGCTATGATACTGAGCTCTTCTTTAATTATCACAGAATGACACCAAATCAATTTGATACTCTACTACATAAAATAGAGCCTCAAATTTCAAAATTATATTTAACTAGAGAACCTTTACCACCTGGATTACGATTATCTTTAACCTTACGATATGTTGCTTCTGGAGACAGTATGGCTAGCTTACATTATCAGTACCAAATTGGGCGAACTACTACATCAAAAATTATTGCGGAAACTACAAAAGCGATATGGGATGTTTTACAGCCAGAAGTATTATCTATATTAAAAAAAGAAGAATAGGCTAGCATAGCTTAAGACTTCGGAGATATTTGGAATTTCGAAAATTGTGTTGGAGCTATCGACGGAAAACATATAATTGTACAGGGTTTCAAGAATACAGGCTCTACTTTTTATAATTATAAAGGAACATTTAGTATTGTACTCCTCGCAGCCTGCGATGCGCAATATAGATTTACATATGTAAGCATTAGATCAGCCGAAAAGAGAGCAATGGTGGTATTTTCCAATCATCAGATTTTGGAAGAAATATTATTGAAAAAAAATTACCCTTGTCTCTACCAACTGTTCTTCATGGATCAAATACTAGAGTTCCTTTCGTATTTGTCGGAGACGCTGCATTTCCATTATTGGAAAATTTAATGCGGCCTTATCCCGGTATTAATTTAACACCAAGTCAAACAATTTTTAATTATAGATTAAGCAGAGCTCGAATGTGTATTGAAAATACGTTTGGAGTAATGGCATCCAGAATGCGTATTTTCAGAAAACCAATAATTGCATCTCTTGAAACTGTACAAAATATTGTACAATGTTGTGTTGTTTTGCACAATTGGCTTCGGGATAATGAGCTTCAGCTTGCGCTAGGACAAAGAAGATACTTTCTACTATGTTTTGTTGATAGAGAAGATCGAAATGGAAATATACAAATTGGACAATGGCGTAGAGAAAATGAATTTCTTGTACTACAAAACCTTAATCCAAACAGCGAGAAATTCAATGCAAGTGGCCAAAAATGTTCGGAATATTTACACAAATTATTTTATGAAGGAAGGCAGTGTCCCGATGGCAGTGGGACGAATTACCAGAATACGAAAAGAATTGGTATTTACAACAAGCAAATAATTAAGGTGTTTATAATAATATAAATTATACAAGTCAATAAACTTAATATATCAATAAATATTTTATTTTAACATTTAATACTTTTTATTTTTTTTAACATTTTAATATTAGTATAATTTAATTAATATATTAACAATATAAAATTAATAACTTTAATTAATGTCTTCTTTTTCTAAAATTTCTTCAAATGCGCTTAAAACTTTTTGTCTCATACGTAATCGGGATGATAAACTAAAATTTTGTACATCGCGAGCAATTGATAAATAAAAATATTCTTCAGAAGAATAATCACGATTTAAAGAAGATCTTGAAGTCGGTTTATTCTTTACATAATCTAATATAACTTCTTCCACCGGATCATATTCAGGTTTAGCTAAATTTGAAATTAAAATTTTCAAAATTATATTTTTAAATATATATATTGTTTTTATTTGCAAAATGACATTTTATATATATAACCTTTAGATTTTTTTGAAGTAGACGCAGAAGTTTTCTCTATAAATAATGAAGGGCGTTTTTTAAGGGGACTTCGTCCATGGTGTTCTTTTTCAAAAGAATTTGAAGAACAAGATTGTGAAGACAAGTTTTCAGCGTCTGATTTTTCTTCAGCTGCACATAGAGATTTTTAATTTTGTTAAACTATTAAATTATTATTATTATTAATATTAAATGTATGTTTTAATTGATTTGTAACGTTCCGCTTTCGCGAGTTTTGCGCGGATTCGCTCGGTCGGGATAAGGGCTCGTGAAAGGGTTTAGCAAGACAGCAGACGTGATGTAAAGTAAAAGAAAAGGTTTATTCAAAATAAATTGTAGAGTGCATGCATATGTATGAATCGCGAATATTTACAAATGCTTGAATCGATGTGTGTAAGGTGCGTGTGTATAGATTCGTAGGCGGTGTGTGTAGATATATTCGGTGTGTGTATGCGTGTACAAATGCGTAACCGGTGCGGGTACAATGATTCGGTGCATGCGTGTGTATGCAGGTGTGTACGGTGCGTTGTATAAAGTTTCGGTGTGTGTGTGTGCGTGTATAAATGGGCAGACGAGGCGTATATAATGATTCGGTGTATGCGTGTATCAATGTATATATAATGCGTGTATATGGATTCGGTATGTCTGTGTATATAAATGTATAATCGGTGCGTGTATGAAGGTTTAAAGTCCCGGCGTGTTTATCGTCGCGTCAGCTATTCGGGCGCGCGGGGCGCGGGAGTGCGCGGGGCACGAGAGCGCGTGGAGCGCGGGGCGCGCGAGAGCGCGGGGCGCAAACGTATTGTTCGGCGCGGGCGCGGTTTGATTTTTGGTCGCGTATTTTATCCGTGTTTTAGCGGTGCACTAGGATGCAACGCTTGACGAGATCGCTCGTCGGCGGCAGAGATCTCTCTACCCGCTGAGTTTTTAAGATCGTTGCAGGTGTTTGTCGGATCTTATCGAAAGTGTCGAGATCTCTCGACGGAGACTAAGTTCGCTCAACCTCCGTACTTTCGGTTTAGGGTTGTCAGGAAAACTCTCTTGCAAGATGTGCCGCGATCACACGGCAGAGACTGAGTTCGCTCAACCTCTTTTCTCTTGTTGAGAGCGTGTTCGGGATCGGATGCCAGGTACTGTACAAGTACTTAGCGAGATCTGGAACGGAGTGTCTTTCTCGGTGCCGGATCGCCCTTTTTATACCGAAAAATTACCC
The DNA here is from genome assembly GCA_963971435.1 of Lasius platythorax. Classification (NCBI taxonomy): domain Eukaryota; kingdom Metazoa; phylum Arthropoda; class Insecta; order Hymenoptera; family Formicidae; genus Lasius; species Lasius platythorax. Next base: position 2,984,098 of record OZ020539.1, read on the forward strand.
GTTCGGGTAATTTCGGCGATATTCGTTGGGCCCGATTGTTCCGCCTAATACGAGTAATTATCGAATTATTTCGACGGCGTTCGGGTGGTGCGGCAGGGACCGTTGCTCGGCGGTTTCCGTCAGAATTCGGAAGCGCCGAGACAATGACCCTGGCTTTAGACGACGGCGGCCGTATAACGGCTCAATTCGGTCGTAATATCTAATTATTTAAAAAGGGCGCATAGCGCCGCTGCATTTGCCCGGCTGGTGGTCGCCGGGCGGCAGCCTTCCGGCGGATCGACGGCCGGGTACAACGATCGCTCAGGGGGGATCGTTACAGATTTTGTTTTAATCATTCTTATTGCTTAGATTGTTACATTGTTACGATATTATAAACATTTTTACTCTGAAATGGATTTGTATTATTAGGGACATCATCAACAAGGTTAATAAGTCCAAATTTTCTTGTGATGCAAATGACTCATTGTAACTTGTTATCGTTTCTTTTGGTAAGACTGACTGTATTATATTGCTTTCTGTTTCATAAGCAATATTCGTTATTCTAATAGAAAAGAAAAATGAATTGAATTACAAATTACATGTTATATGTAGTAAAGGTAATGATTTTATTATTAAAGATAACTATAATATAAAAAAATAATATGCTTACGGCCGCGGTTGCGACACATGTTTTAGAAATGCCATGCTCTCCCAAAAAGGCCAAGTTGAGATTTTTGTAGCTGCTTGTCCACTTCTTGTTATTAATTTTGTATTCTCCCGGAAAAATCTGTCCCGAAGAGACTTCCATCGGGTTTTCAAAAAATCTTCTATAAAATAATATTTTTGGTTAAAAGTTGTTATATATATATATATAGCAATATTTAACTAAAAATATTATTTATATACATATATATAATTTAATATTATTTTTATAATATTATTTAAATTATTTATCTTAATTATATATTATTTCTTCTTACCAGGTACTTTTAATTCAAAGGCTATTTCAGCCCATAATTTTTTCTTGTGTACATTATCCTTATATTATATTAATTATTATAAAATCCATTATATTATAAAATTTATTATTTAAATCCGACAAAGAACTGCGAAGACAAACTGAGTTTATTATTAGTTCATTTACTGATTCGTCGTTTTCGCTAGAATTTTTACAGTTATTATTTATTGACATTATGTAATATATTGATTAGCTGTCATATAATGACGTGCCGAAACTCGACTGAAATTAGTTGAGTTCAACAGAACGCGACGCGTCATCGTTACGCGCGTCTTAAGGGGATCCTAAAGTCGTCTGTTTCACCGACCGAGAATTATTTCTTTTTTTACGTTAACCTTTTTATTGGTTGAATAGAATAATAAATGCTTTTCCACGATTAAAGTACACATAGCAACAAAGTGCTGAACGTCCGATTTTATGTTAATTTTATGTTAATAACACGTATTTATGTTATTTATGTAATACACGTATGCACGAAAATTTTGCACAGGTTTCTCTCTTTCACTAAACTTCTAAACTCATTTCTAAAAGTTTACCTACATTCCTTCATGCAATTCCGAGACGACACTGGTCTTTTTTTGTACGTACAAACTGCAAAACTTTTATATTAAGCAATATTGTTTCGACCTGACGCGTTAGGTCGAAACAATATTGCTTAATATAAAAGTTTTGCAGTTTGTACGTACAAAAGGAGACCAGTGCCGTCTCGGAATTGCATAAAGGAATGTAAGTGAACTTTTAGAAATGAGTTTAGAAGTTTAGTGAAAGAGAGAAACCTGTGCAAAATTTTCGTGCATACGTGTATTACATAAATAACATAAATACGTGTTATTAACATAAAATTAACATAAAATCGGACGTTCAGCACTTTGTTGCTATGTGTACTTTAATCGTAAAAAAGCATTTATTAATCTATTCAACCAATAAAAAGATTAACGTAAAAAAAAAAAATATTTGGTCGGTAAAACAGCAGACCGTCGGAGTTCGGCCGTCAGTTTTGGATCCCCTTAAAAATTAAAAATTTCTAATTTCAACGCGCTATAACGCGCCATCGCGCGCGTCAAAAAAAGTACGCATTTGATTGGTGGAACGCGTGGAGACGCGCGTCAAACGCACGCTATAACGCGTGGCAACGCGTGCATGAAAACTAGGGGTAACTGGAGAGAGCCGCGTGCAGTGCGTGAGATGAAAACAAAAGATAAGAGAAGCGAAACTGAAAGATGTAGGGACCGGCGCGGATGTGTAGCATAAACATAAACGCCCGTATTCCAAGCAAACATTTATCGATAAATGATCGAAGAGACGATTAGATTGTGGGCAGTAGAAAGGTTAAACGTATATATAAAAGGCTAGTAGCATATATATAAAAGGCTAGTATATTAAATATAATAATAAATAGAAACACAATAGTAATTAGTACATAAAGGGCCAGATTTAAAAACTTCGCGGGGACGCATCGCGGGTCGGACTAAAAGAAGTCGCGGGCCGTATCCGGCCCGCGGGCCGGGGGTTGCCCATATGTGCTTTACAAGAACAGACTTGCGAGTGAATTTTAACTTCTTGCACTTATGCCAACGATATTATTTAGTTGACTATTCAGAAAATATTTGATAAATGTTCTATCCAAAGAGTATTTGCGTTACAATTTACGGAAGCATAAAATACACATAATTTGGAGTGGGTCCCAGTTGCACACAGAATAAATCGGACACAGCAGGTTGAATGAATCGGACACAGGCTCAATCGGACACAATAAGAAACGGACACACGGCGCCGGCGGTTGCAAACGGACACAGTGACAATCGGACACAATGTCAATCGGACACAGTGCCGATTGGATACAGTAGGAAACGGACACTCGATGCTATCTAGGAGATGAAGTAAACTTTGCTTCGTGCTTCGGAAAGTTGTAAACCTATGTGTAATTGTACAATCATAGACCTCGTCAATGACTGAAAGCACCTGTCGATATGGGTAGACCTCGCAAACCCATGTGGAACTTTGTTTAATCGGATGTGTGTCCGTTTGCAACCATCGTGTGTCCGTTTCCTACTGCGTCCGATTGGCACTGTGTCCGTTTGCAACCGCCGTGTGTCCGTTTCTTATTGTGTCCGATTGGGCCTGTGTCCAATTGCAACCACCGTGTGTCCGTTTCTTATTGTGTCCAATTGACACTGTGTCCAATTGGCAATGTGTCCAATTGCCATTGTGTCTGATTGGCATTGTGTCCGATTATCACTGTGTCCGTTTGCAGCCGCCGTGTGTCCGTTTCTTATTGTGTCCGATTGAGCCTGTGTCCGATTCATTCAACCTGCTGTGTCCGATTTATTCTGTGCGCAACTGAGATCTCTCCATAATTTGTTTTAAAACTTTATTCGTAAATTGAATTTTCAAGGTTACCTAAAATTATTCACAAAACATTAATATTACTTTCTTAAATCATAGTTAAACTAAAGACAGATTATTATAAAAATGATTCCGTAAATAATAAAATTATAAAATACTTTCGATAATATACTTTAATATTTGCGATCAAATTTTTTATTTTTTACGATTGTGAACCTTTTAAATTCTAATTGATTAAACCTTGCGGATAAATGTTCGATATAGATGTCTATAAAAATTTAAGAACTATATGCGTCTCAATTTATGGAATCACAATACGATCATTTGCTGAAATAATTTTCCTCATCACAAACAATTGGAAATAAATATAAAATATTTAAAATCATTAAATCATTCTATTCATAGATGTCTGTAATAATGATAAAATGTCTGAATTCAATCATCTCTCGAACGGATGAAGAGCAAATTATATAAGGAGTGATTCTGTAAATTAACAAATTCATGGTAACATGCCCTACACGTTTATATTAATTCTATTAGAAAACTGTATTGAAAATCATAGACATTCATGTGTCAGAAAATGGTCCCCAAGGCCAAAAACGATTGGAAGATATTAATAATATTGGATGCTGCGTCTTTGGATCGTTTGTGACCGACTGCATTTTTTCATCCTGGCATTCCTAGAGCCAATCGTATAAACAATCGATGCAGCGCTTGCGAACTACTGAGCGGCGGTCTCTTTGTATTACGATAACACTCTTCTCGAAAGATCGGAAACATCTAGAGAGAATCTTCGAGTCAATTTGCACACGATCCTAAAACCTTTTTTTGTCTCACCGATATATAAATCGCCGATTTCGAGACGCGCGAGCACTTCTCAATCACTTCTAACCATTACTCACTCTTCACTATTCATTTGGCATTTCATTAACTGGTCATTAACTAAGCACTCTCGCTGTATCGCAATTATTGTCAGTCTTACGTTGGATTTGTATGTCCAAGTCTTGTGTAAAGTAAAGTTCGAATAAAAGACTTTGTGCACATATTCGCGTACGTCAATTTAACCTCAATATTCCACCAAAGTCCTTGAAAGGAAGCAAAGGCTTAGACGCACGCAACGATTTTGGACCAGCTAAAGTTTGCAGATATTATACGGTAAGTAATTAAGATATCTTTTAACTCAGAATACCTGTATCTCTGCGAAGATTAGAAATCTGCAATTGACTGACAACTATTTACAACTCCACTTCATTTCCTTCGTCACTAAGCATCATGTATGCTTTTAGCGATAATCTTCATATACCTCGTCGCCGAGCACCCGTGTTGTATCACAAGCGTCAATCCGTATCAATTCCCTGAATTTCTTTTGTTATCGAGCATCATCACGTTGTGCCCCGATCGACACAAATACCTCTATCCCTCTATTTAAAATATCTTCATCAAGCAAGCACCCTACGTTGTGCTAGGATTGATAAAATATCCTAGGCACCCTACGTCGTGCCAGGATTTACAAAATATCCTAGGCACCATACGTTGTGCCAGGATTTATAAAATATTATCAACCAGGCACCCTACGTTGTGCCAGGATTGATAAAATATCATCATAAACCAGGCACCCTATGTTGTGCCAGGATTTACAAAACATTATCAACCAAGCACCCTATGTTATGCTAGGATTGCATTCCGCATTTTAACATCCAGTATAATTTTTCCTGTCGTCGAGCATCTTAAATTGTGCCCCGACTTGACATTTTTCATTCTTAACTTTTCCTCTAGAATTAGAAAATTATAACTACATGAAAATATAATTTTAGTATCAATACTATGCTTCCCATAAAGAAAAACCTTATCTATCTTTCCAATTAATAGATATCCTTATTCCATGAAATATAAAATTCGTCAACTCTTGAAACAGAGTTTATAGTCTTCAATTTATCTTAATAATCAACTGCACGATAATAAATAAGTTCATGAATATACCTCGTCTTTAGATTACTATAACAAATATTTTATCTCTCAAATAAAATCTTTTAATCAATTAATATTAATATTTTAAATTTTGCATTCAAGATTTTCTTTTAAATATCTAGTAACTATTACTTAAATTCTATCAATTTTAATTTTGTGATTATATCACCTTTATTTAATCTCATCATCCTAACATACTCCCTTGTAGATGGTTAGGTTAGGTATTCTATATTCTCATACCTCCGCCCCATATAGTGCCACGCTGTTCACCAATGCTTTAAACATTTTCATTCTTCTTCTGAAGCCTTTGTTAAAAATTCTCTCTCCTATGCTCCACGTGTTCTTCATCGCCACCATAGCTTTCCTGTAACTTTCCCTTATTTGTTTTTCTGGTCCTCCATTTTTCTGTAAAATATATCCTAGGTACTTTATCTCTTTTACTTCCTCAATCTTGTCTCCTCCCCACATCCAGCTTCTCTCCCTCTTTTTTCCTCTTCCTTTTTCGAACACTAACACCTTCGATTTTTCTGCATTTAGTAATAATTTCTTTCTTCCCAAGTATTTCCTAAACCTTCTCATCGTGTCTTTCAGTTCTCCTTCTGTCTCTGCCAGCAAGACTACGTCGTCTGCGTACATTATAGACCAAACTTTCTCTCTGTTTATCTTTATCCCTCCAATCTGTCCTCTTTTCATCTCATCTTCTAGATCTTCAATGTAGATGTTGAACAGCGTCGGGCTTATGGGGCATCCTTGTCTAACTCCTTGTTCCGTCCAAAAAACCTCACTCTCTTCCTTTCCTATTCTTATTGTGTTCTTCGTTTCTTTATAAATCTCCATTATTCTGTTTCTTAGTATGTTGCTTATCCCTATTTTCTTCATTCTTTCACTTAAAATTTCTCGGTTCACCTTGTCGAATGTCTATTTAAGATGTGCGAAAAACGTAAACACTTTCCCTCTGGACTTCTTCAGTTCTCTATGTACCATAAAGTTTAGCAAGTGGATAGCGTCGCTTGTCCCTCTCTCTTTCCTAAAACCAAACTGTGTCTCTTCATATTTGTCGCTCATTTCTTCTTTCAATTTCTTATTCAGTATGCTTGCTTATATTTTGTAACCCGTGTCCATCAGCGTAACTCCTCTGTAATTTTTGACCTCTTTGTGTCCTTATTTTTTTTCTTGAATATCGGGTATGACTCGTTTTTTCCAGCCTTCTGGAATGTTTTTTTCTTTCCACACTTTCTCCATAACTTTGATTAAAAACTCTCCTATCTTTTTCTTCATGTTTCATTGTTTATTCCGTCCTCTCCTGCTGCCTTCCCTCTCTTTAGCTTTTTTACCTGTGCTTTCACCTCCGCTCCGCCTATCCTTCCGTTATTCTTTCCATTCTCCTCCTTCTTTTCTTCTTCCTCTCTTTCGTCTTTTTTTCCTTTCATGTCCGTCTTTTCTTCTGTTCCTTCAAGCATCTCCATAAAATGCCTTTTCCACTCGTCCATTTCAATTGAATTCTCCAAACTATTCCTCTTCTTCCTAAACTTATTAATATATCTCCAGGCCTCCGTCTCCGTCTTTATTTTTTCTATTTTCTCTTCTCTCTTTTCTTGCCTCTTCCTTTCTTCTTTACACCATCTCTTATATTCCTTTCTCTTCTTTACATACTCTTCCCTAGACAATTTTCCTTTTCTCCATTTCCTTAGTTCCTTCCTTAATAACCTTTTCCTTTTCTTCCATTCTGCATTAAACCATTTTTTTCCTAGGTCTCTTCCTTTCTTCACTTTTATTTTCCTTGTGGACTTATCTATCTTATCACTTATCTTCTGCCATAGCTCTTCGTTTCCTGTCTCACTGTGCCTCCAACCTTCTATTTCCTTGCGGTAATGTTCTATCTCTTCTTGTGACCAGTCACATTTAACCATTTCTTCCTTTTTCATATCTTCTTCTTCTACTGTCCGACCTCGGATTGTCACCTCCAACGGTAAATGATCCGACTCCGAACCTCATTTCCTGGATATCCTCCTCTGCCATCTCGTTTGCCACTACATAATCTATTACTGACGCTCCCTTTTCTCCCACGTATATCCATAATTCACTTTCCTCTCCTTTGCTCCCGTTCATTATCACCCATCCTTTCTCTTCCATTCTTGTAAGCATCTCTCTTCCTTCTTTATTTATTACCTTGTCTCTTGATCTTCTTCTATTTATTTCATTCTTTTCATCTCTTATTGGACCACCTTCTAAACCTGTCCTCGCGTTGAAGTTTCCCCTATAATTAAACCTTCTTTTCCTGTTTCTTCTATCTTCTCGAGTATCTCAAAAACTTCTTTTATTTCTCTACAGTACGCTGTCACTACTCTCCATTTCTTCTTGTTGTATAATACTTGGCTCTCAAATATTTCCTCTCCATAACTTTCTTGCTTTACTACTTCTAAATCTTTATTAACCGCTACTACCAATCCTCCTTTTGCTCTTCCTTTCCTGTACTCTCTCGTAGCTGGCATATATGACTAAATAAACTTTTTTGATAACCTCTTCACTAATTTCTTCCATCTTTTTTTGTCTAACCATGTTTCTGTTAGTCCTACCATATCGAACCTTTCCACGTATTCCCACACTTCCTCGCACTTATTGTTTAGTCCTGCGATATTCCAGAAGCAAATCCTTAGTCCTCCTTGACCTCCTCTTCCCTCTTCTCCCCCTGTACTCCCATCCCTGCCGTGCTCTTCTCTCTTCCTCCTCCCTTAAACTTCCTCTTCTTTCATTCCATCGGAGCCATTTCCCATCTACACATAGCTTGAAATATCCCACTTTTGCTGATTTTCCACTTTTCTTGTGTTCACTTGCTAGATCTCTCAGATTCTTTTGTACTTCTCTCTCCTTCCAGGTTAGGTCGTCTTCTATGTATATTCCTCTGTATAACTCCTTCTTTTTCTCCATTATCTTTCTCTTATCCTCCCATTCCTCCAATTTCACTAGTACTATCTTACTTCTGTTTCCGTCTCTTCTCTTATTCAGCATCTGTGCACCTCTGACTTTCGTTTCCACTTTTAGGTTAACTTCCAGGAAGCTTTCTACCTCGCCCTTCAGCTCTCTCTCCTCAAAACTGATCCCTCTGATTATTATGTTCTTCCTTCTCTCTTCTCTGTCTCTTCTTCCTCTTTCCTATTCCAACTTCTCAACTCTCTCCTGTAATGCCTCTTTTTCTTTCCTCCACTCCTCTTTTTCTTGTTGTATCATCTGCTCCCACTCTTTTCTTTCTTCTTTCATTTCCTTCTTTAGGCTGCCCATTTCTTCCCTAAACATACTTAGCTATTCTTCTTTTAATGTCCGCATCAGCTCCTGAACCATACTCTCTTTCTCTTCCTCCTCTGCTCTATCCATCCTTTTCTTCTCTCCTCTATTTTCCCTCATTATTGCTTCAAGCGTATTCTTCTTCTTATTCTTACTTCCTACCGGTGTGGAGTTTATCGCGAGAAATAACTAGATTTGTTAGCCTTTTTAATATTTATATTTAGAGAACAAATTAATAGGTCTTTACAGGACTTTGTATCAAGAAGGAATGAATAAAAGAATTATGTTTATAAATTGACAAACGTTGTTAAGAGTAAATTAATAAATCAATAAAAAGTGTGAATGTATAACAAAATAGAAAGTGTGAATCTTCAAGTTGGTAAGTGTGAATCTTTAAGTTGGTAAGTAAGTAATCTTCATTATCGATGAGTTGCCACAGTACTCCCCCTCGAGCGACGTCTTATAACGTTGCGAATTGAATTCTCTTCTTAGTTCGTGAATAAGTCCTAAGAGGCGCAGAAGTTGTGGGCACAGTAGCTGAAGGCACAATATTTGCAGGTACAGTAGTTGCAGGGGTAGTGAATGCAGACGAAGAAGATGAAGATGTTTGCACAGTAGAGGAAACGGTTGAATCAGCGATAATCTCTTTAGGTAAGAATGCTGGTTTAAGACGCTCCGTTGAAATATTTACAATTTTACCTGAAATATCGACAGCAAAAAGATAATCATTAATTCTGTTAACAATAGGAAATGGACCAGAATAAGGAGGTTGAAGAGACTTCCGGACGGAATCGTCACGAATCCAGACATGTGAGCAATCATACAAATTTTTATGGAAGAAAGGTGATTTTTTGTGATGATGTGCAGTTGGTTGAGATTTAATGTTTCTCATAAAAATCCTGTGTTTTTCCAGAAAAACTTCTGGGTCTTGTGGAAGATCTTCTTCAATAAAGAATTCTCCAGGAATTCGAAGAGTTGATCCGTAGAGCATCTCAGCTGGAGAAGCGTGTAAATCCTCTTTAAGACAGGTTCGTAGACCTAATAATACGGTGGGAAGAACTTCTATCCAGTTTTCTTTAGAGTGACAGATAATAGAGTTCTTGAGTGTACGATGCCATCTTTCTAAAATTCCATTTGCAGCTGGATGATAAGCGGAAGTCCTAATTCGCTTGCAACCTACAAGGTTGGTGAGAGCTTTGAAGACTGCTGCTTCAAATTGAGGACCTTGATCCGTGGTGATTGTATGCGGAGAACCAAATCTTGCTATCCAATGAGTATAGAAGGCCGTTGCGACAGTATCAGCAGAAATTTCAATTAGAGGTATCGCTTCAGGCCATCTTGAAAACCTGTCAATCATAGTCAAGAGATATCGATATTTCTGACAAATAGGAAGAGGTCCAACTAAATCCAGATGAACATGCTGAAAGCGTTGATCAGGTACGGCAATTTTTTGAGGAATATTCTTTGTATGTTTACCAATCTTGGATCGTTGACAAGATAGACAAGTTCGAGACCATTCTTTAATGTCCTTTTTCATGGTGGGCCAAATAAATTTTTGTTGTATTAATTTACAGGTTGCTCGGCCACTAGGATGTGCTAGACCATGAACAACATCGAAAATTTTTCTTCGTAGAAGTAGTGGTACATAAGGACGAATATTAACTGTAGAGCAATCACAGTAAATTGGGGCAGTCGAACCTGTAAGTGTCAATTTTTGTAATTTGAGAGAAGAATTTGCAAGCAATGATTCTAATTCTTCGTCATCTTTTTGAAATTTAGCCAGATCGTCTAATGAAACTATAACTGGCATAGAAATAGATTCAATTCTTGAAAACGCATCAGCGACAACATTTTCTTTTCCTGAAATAAATTCAATGTCAGTAGAAAATTGTGCAATGAAATCAAGCTGGCGAATTTGTCTAGGAGAAGCTTTATCCAACTTCTGTCTAAACGCATAAATCAATGGTTTATGATCGGTACGAATAAGTAATTGGCGTCCTTCCAAGATATATCGAAAATGTTTAATGGCTAAATAAATACCGAGTAATTCACGATCGTAAGTGCTATAATTCTTCTGAGTGTTGTCTAATTTTCTTGAGAAAAATGCTATTGGTCTGTTAACTTCATCTACAACTTGTTCCAGGGAAGCACCTACTGCAATGTCAGAAGCATCACTAGTTAAAATAAGAGGAACTGTTGAAGCAGGATGTGATAAAATAGTGGCATTCAAAAGCTCGTCTTTGCATTTTTTAAAAGCAGTTTCAGCTTCCGGAGTCCAAATAACTAATCATTTGTCTTTACGCTTGCTGTCTTTTAAATAATCAGTAAGAACAGCTTGATGTGATGCAGCATTCTTTAAGCTTCTGCGGTAGAAATTAATTATCCCTAAAAATCTTCTCAAATCATGTATCGTTTGTGGTTTTTTATAATTAATAATTGCTTGAACTTTGTCTGTTAAAGGTTTAATTCCTTGTTTTGAAACCAAGAATCCAAGAAAAGGAACTTCTTCAAGACCAAAAAGACATTTGGAAAGATTAATGGTTAATCCAAATTGTTTCAAGCGAGAGAAAATAATCCGAAGATGTTGTATATGTTCCTTGTCATCGGAGGAAGCAATAAGTATGTCATCGAGATAACAGAAACAAAAGTCAAGTCCAGAAAGAATGGTGTTCATCAGACGCTGAAAAGTTTGAGCTGCATTCCTTAAACCAAAGGGCATAACCAGAAATTCGAATAAGCCAAAAGGAGTAGTTACAGCCGTCTTGGGAATATCCTCTTCAGCAACAGGTACTTGATAATATGCCTTGACTAAATCAATTTTGGTAAATATATTTTTGTTGTATAGGCCCGCAGTAAAATCTTGAATGTGAGGGAGTGGATATCTATCTGGAATGGTGGCAGCATTGAGGGCTCTGTAATCTCCACAAAGTCTCCATGAATTTGAGCTACCTTTAGGAACCATATGAAGCGGAGCCGCCCAATTACTACTTGAAGGACGACAAATTCCTTGTTCAACCATGGACTTAAATTCATCTCGAGCAAATTTCAATTTTTCTGGAGATAATCTTCGTGGAGTTGAGGCAATCGGAGGACCTTTAGTAACAATGTGATGTTCTACATGATGTATCTTGTCTGCAGAAATTGGAGAAAATCGAGTCAGCTCTGGAAACTCTGTCAAAATCCTGTGAAATGGTGAGTTGGAAGAAGTGGTGCAGATAGAGAAATGTTGTATTCTAGATAGCTTCCCTTTATTAGTTAAACCGGTGACACTATCTAAAATTCGCTTGTTCTTTATATCGACAAGTAAGCCATAATGACTTAAAAAGTCTGCACCGATGATAGGACGCTGAATATCAGCTATGCAAAATTTCCACTTGAATTCCCTGCGTAAGCCAAAATTTAAAATATATGTTTTTGATCCGTATGTATTTATGGTTGTTCCATTAGCAGCGTAGAGCTTCAGCGATGCAGATTTAACACAGCGAACCAGTCTCCTAGGAATCAGAGATATATCTGCACCTGTATCTACAAGGAAATTGAGAGCGGAAGATCTATCCGTGACAATGAGACGATTGTTAGGTGAACCGTTGTCAGCCGTCTCAATACACAACGGTATATTTAGTTTTCCGATTTCTCAGTAAGAGTTTTGGACATAGAACAAGGTATGGTACATTTTTTAGCCTTATCACCAAACTTCTTATGATAAAAGCAAATTTGATCTTTGTCTTTATTTCTATTATTACCCCTCGAAGATGATCTATATCTTTTTTGAGATCTACTTCGAAATTTCGATCTATCTCGTTTATGTCTAATTTCTAAAGCCACAATTCTTCGTTCAAGATCATCAAAATTCAAAGAAGTTGACGCTACAGGAGAAGCTATTGTTGCCACTTGGAGTCCGGAATCACGATCTATTATCTTATCCGCTAATTCAGCCAATTTAACTAACGGAGATCCTTCAACAACAGCTAGAGTAGCTTGAATTCGGGTAGGTAATCGTTGCAGCCAAATCGAGTGTAAAACATTTTCCGAAATTGATCCTCCTGATAATTGTTTTAATTCTCGAAGCAATTCTGACGGTTTTTTGTCATTCAATTCAATTCCCGCTAATAACTGTCGTAATCTTTTTTCTTCGGAATCGGTGAAGCGATTAATTAATAAATTTTTTAAGTGCAAATATTTATCTCTTTCAGGTGGATTTTCTACAATCTCCGAAACAGCAACAAGAGCTTGTTCGTCTAAATGTCTAATTACGGTATTATATTTAACATCTTCTGACCGTATCCGGAAAACGAGAAACTCGCTTTCTAGTTGAACGAACCAAAGTTTCGGTTGTTTATGCCAAAAGTTAGGTAATTTCAAAAGTCTGAACTCATTTGAGTTAATCTCTCTCTCTCTTGACTCACCTTGTTGTGGAAGATCATTGGTAGGAAAATTTAATGTCCTTGTACTTGCAGGCTGTTGTTCGAAGTTTTCAAAGGGGACGTTCTCTGATGCAGGAGTAGCAGTTGGAGATCTCTCGATAGGCATGATGAAATTTTGAAGAGAAGTTGAATCGAAGTCCTGAAGTCCGAATAAATCTCAGCAATCTGAAGAATTAGCCGCTGCGAGAGAAGTCTTCTCTTGAAACGGGATCAAAACAGCACCAAGGAATTGCGATAACTCCAGCGTTCGAATTTTCCGCACAAATAATTATATTTAAATCGTCAAATCACGTCGGGGTCACCAGTTGTGGAGTTTATCGCGAGAAATAACTAGATTTGTTAGCCTTTTTAATATTTATATTTAGAGAACAAATTAATAGGTCTTTACAGGACTTTGTATCAAGAAGGAATGAATAAAAGAATTATGTTTATAAATTGACAAACGTTGTTAAGAGTAAATTAATAAATCAATAAAAAGTGTGAATGTATAACAAAATAGAAAGTGTGAATCTTCAAGTTGGTAAGTGTGAATCTTTAAGTTGGTAAGTAAGTAATCTTCATTATCGATGAGTTGCCACACCGGTCTGCCTTTTAGCGCCATCTATCGTGTCTGATATCCAACGCCTATCGCTTTTCTTCCTTCTCTCTTGCTCTCTCTCTCTCTCTCTCGCTCTTTTCCCTAGCCTCTAGTCTGATTCTAACCTCAATCTCTTACCTTTTTTTTTACTGTTATCCAGTCACCCCGATCGCAACTTCTTGATATTATCTCTCCTTCCTCTTTTTTCTTCTTGCTCTCCTCTCCCGCCTTTCTATGTCTCCTATCGGTTTTTTTTGCTCTTTCTTTGCTTAATTCACTCAGAGTCTCTCTGCCACGTGTGCATTCACTCGCTGTCCAACCGGAAGCCTATTTAGTATTTATTATTAAAGTTAGAAGTTCAAATTGTTAGAACAATAAAGGATTTCCATAAACTTTTTTCAAAATAGTTTTCCTTGGTTCAGGAGTCTTTTTTAAATTCTGTGGTGACCAGCTTCCCAATAAGAACATCAGGATCGTCGATGTTGTCCGATGTTGAATTCCTCTTGGAATATATCTGCATTGCCATCGTATTTAGAGTGGTATTAATTTGAGAGAACGCACTTTCTATCGGCTCGATCTTTTGCCTCTTTACTGGTTTTTTGGTTCTTATGAAACAAGTAGATGGAGGACTCAATATTTCAGAATCTGAATCTGAGGGCATAGATTGCTGAAAACTGAAAGTAGTCGATCGGTGCCAAGGGGAAGCAGTTGATCGCTGTGATGATGAAGCAACTGATCGCTCTGATAGTGAAGTAGTTGGTCGCTGTGGTGATGAAGCAGCTGATCGCTCTGATGGTGAAGTAGTTGATCGCTGTGTTGAAGCAATCGAATGCTGTGACAGTGTTAATACCTGCAGGTAATTAAAAAATAAATTATTTACATTTTCATAGGATGAATTTATCACTTGGTCGTTTTATAATTAAGGATTAAAAACAGAATCGATATCCGAGTTAAATTCTCTTAACTTTGTACAATATTATAAATGTATCTGACATCGCATACATTAAATAAATTATAGATTCTGATGATGATGGAATAGCCCATCGAAACGTCATAAAATGTTGATTTATTATTCAAATTTGACTCGGATATCAATCTTGTTTTTAATCCTTAATTAAATTATTTACAATTACAACAATAAAGACACTCAATATATACACCTTCTTTAATTTATTATTAAGATTCAATCTATTATTCTGAATAAATTTTATTTTAATTGTGAATAATTTTTTTTGAAATTTGAGAATAGTTGATAATTAAGATAATTGATTAGGCCGTTACCGTTCTGTTCTAACATTACTTCTTTCTTGTTCAACGTTGTGACCCATCTTTTAGGTCTTCCTACTTATGAGAAAGCACTTTGTTACAATACGTTTGGTCGAAACATTGACCAAAAAATAAACAAACGTTACAACAAAACCGTAAAAGCCATTTCAATCAATTATCTCAATTACATTCATACTCAGAAAATCTACAAATAGTTGATAATGTTAATATTATTATAAAATTACTCACTAGTGCAGGTTGCGTGTCAGGCATATGTGTCGGAGCGGGTATCAAGTTATCGACTTGCTTAACCATTGAATCTGATAGCTGCGACTGGTGCTGCAATGGCGAAGACGTCCATGGCTACAAGCACAGTTAATTATATTTTATTATATGTAGTATGTACATTTTATTTTGTACATGTATTATTATTGCAAGTACTTACCCGTTCTAATGCAGATATGTTGTTCTTGGAAATCATAGATTTATTCTGAGAAAACGATCTCTGGCTGATCACCTGTGGTGAAGTCATTTCCTGTAACAAATAAAATAAATTTTGAAAACATGTTGTTAAAGTAGAATATCATATTATTTTTAAAAAAGTTACTTCTCGTACTCTGAAATCTTCATCTTGATTTATCCCCTTATTTGCTTGATGCATCATTGAAGTGGATGGCTGGGAGAAACTCATATTCGTAATACTTCTGAAATGATAAAAAGTTATAACAAAAATGTTTACATAATACCATACATATCCATAATAATTCTAACAAAAGTAAACTAACTTTCTATGGACCATATGTTTTTCTAAAAAGTTGAGGCTCTCAAAGAGAAAACACTTTGGTCGTGTAGGCTTTCCAACACCACTTCTGGTTTCTTGTTCACGCAACATCCGTTCTTTGCTATAACGTTGACGGAGGCGTGTTCATCGTGTTTGGCACTAATACTGAAAACATAAATACACATTATTATTTAACCATATGAAAGAAAATGCATGGAGATAGTGATAGATAGTTTCATACATGTATAAAGCATAGTTAAATATGTTTAGCAAACAATTTACATTAAAAAAAATATAATGTAGAAATTTTGACCACCAGTGATAAAATTAAAAAAAAATAATTGAACACCCTTCACTCGACCGTACTGGCAAAATTCTGTTTATTGTTAAGTGCACATCACAACGTTTCGACCTTAGTTTTAGGTCCTTATCAAGTGATCTATAAATCATAAGAAAAAGGCGTGTTGAGCGCCATTGAGAAACGGTGGAATGACATTTCCCCCAACACTGATTTTAGTCTGCCTCAATTTTTATATGCAGTTGAATTTATCTTGGATTCGACCAGTTTTTCATTTAATGGACAGTTCTATGAGCAGATTTTCGGCAGCCCAATGGGTTCTCCTCTTTCACCTATCTTGGCTGATATTGTGATGGACGACTTGGAGACTCATTGTTTATCTCAATTAAGTTTTAATGTTCGGACGTATTATAGATATGTTGACGATATTTTTGCCATCATTCCGATTACAAAAATTCATGAAATTACTGAGACATTTAACAACTATCACCAGCGTTTACGTTTCACTTATGAGGTTGAAGTAAATGGATGTATAAATTTTTTAAACACAACGATCATACGTTCCAATGGGAAACTGTTAACCAACTGGTATAGAAAAAACACTTGCTCTAATAGATATATTAACTTCTTCTCCAACCACCCATTTAAATACAAAATGAACACGATTTTTAATCTCGTTGACTCTGCTGTTTTATTATCTGATGATCAATTTCATGATAACAATATAAAAATAGTGAAACAAATATTGCTTAATAATTGTTTCCCAGAACATATTATCGATCGTTTTGTTAATAAGAGACTCCATTGTTTAAAGAATCGTTCCGTCAATAACCTGAGCATAGACAATGATAAGAGCACCACTACCTCCTTCATCTCATTACCATACGTAGAAAGTTTAGGCAATATTGATAGAATTTTTGAAAACATGGGGTTTAATGTTGTACATAACATACCAAATAAACTAAATAATGTAATTAAACTTGGGAAGGACAGATTACCCACTGACAACAGAACTGAGATAGTTTACCAAATTAACTGTAAAGATTGTGATTCCTCATACATTGGACAGACGAAGAGACATCTAACGACACGCGTTAAAGAACATTTTAAGAATATTAAAATGCATTCGAGCAATCTTTCGGTCATTAGTAAACATAAAATTGAATTTAACCATGATTTCGACTGGGCTAATCCCAAGATTTTACATAATGAAAAACATGTTAGAAAAAGAGAGATTGCCGAAATGTTCTACATAAAGAAAAACAACAACACTTTAAATTTACAAAAGGACACAGATAATTTAAATAACATATACGACTTTATAATAAAGGTTGTTTAGTTCCTCTCAGTTCGTCTAATGTACCTGACGTGTTTGTCTATCTGACACAATGAATTTTCTATCTTTTGACATCTATTAAGTACAATTATATTTCGCAAGTACATATCTAGTTTTCAATATTGTATCTTAATCATTCGTTGCTACTATTTGTAATGTTAATTGTTCTTCGTGCTTTTTCTTATGATTTATAGATCACTTGATAAGGACCTAAAACTAAGGTCGAAACGTTGTGATGTGCACTTAACAATAAACAGAATTTTGCCAGTACGGTCGAGTGAAGGGTGTTCAATTATTTTTTTTAATTTACATTAAATAAATTGTGAAATAAAGAACATTAATAAACAAATATTTTAAATCATAATTAACATACCTGTAATATTCAAAATGGCAGCCATCTCTCTCCATGTATTTTCTTTCATTTTCATGTCCTTATATTCTCTTTGCGTTTTATCGTATAGATAAAGACGAGATCGCACAAGATCGATTAAAAATTCATCACCGTATTTAAGATTACACTCACAACGTTGTCATAACATTCGCCCAATGCGTCGAATTGTTCTTCTTCTTGAAAAGTCGCATAATCATGATCCATTTTCGGCATATTTTCGGTATCTTTTCAGTTGATCACAATTTGTTTAAGAGACGGCACAAAATTTTGACATAATGTAAAGACAATCCACAGTTTATTATTCGACACAAAAATTATAATATATTTACAGTATGTACACAGTGGTTTTTTAATATGAAAAATAGTTATGGATATTCGCGAGCGCAAAATAGCCGAGTTTTATGAAGCAAGCGACTTCGAGAAAACTGCGAGAGATAGATGACTTTGACTGCAGTAATGCGAGTATAAAAGCGATCTGGCGATCAGCGATTTTGGCGCGGCGGCCGCTTTTATACAGGCTGTTTTTCGAGAAAGCTCCAGATTTCGCGAGATCTCGAGAGTTTGTTTAGTAGGGTGACGTTGTTATCTTTCCATAAATGATACATTATAGATCGTTTTTTGTCAATATTCGCCGATTCACGACCTGTAACGTTTATGGTTTTATTCGTTGTGATGAAAGACAGGTTAGATAATAACGAAAGTCACGCTCTGATTTATTGCCTGACAAACAAAATGAAAAAACTACATTTCGAGATTAAGAAATACTGTTAATTAGCGATGACAAAAATGCACGAAGATTAACTCTGTTTGCAGTTGTTTTGAACACAGTTTGTTAAAATATTTAAACCTAAACATATGGTAGACTCGAAACATTCAAAACTGAAAACGCGCGTCTCGGTAAAAATCTGAACGCTATGATTGGTAGGCTACAAGCTACAAGGCAATAGATACAGAATTCCAACTCGTCAGAAATTTTGTCGCTGTTGCCTGTTCCGTGTTCCATTCTGCATTGGCACATGCATTCCCTAGTGTTGGAATTCTCTGTTTCTATTGCTATGCTATCGCTATCGCTATCACCTATCGCTATCGCTATCGCCTAGCATTGTGCAAAGGCCATAACGATTTAATTACATATTCACCAGAATTAAAAGCATCTCAAGAACTATACCAAACCACAGCTGATTTAGAAGGAAGTGTTAACGAACATAATCAAATAAAGATTTTGCCGGAAGACTTAATATCTCAATTAAAATCACAACTATCCGAAGAGCATCTTAACATAGATGAATATGCCCAACACCTAGATTCTTAATTGATCAATTACACTACACACCTTTACCGTATACTTAATTATTATTTAATATACTCAGAAACAAATTTACAATTATTCTGTAAATAACAGGTCAAACCTTTATATTTTGACGAAGAAATTAATGCTATAGTAACCAGTGAACCTAATGTAATTTTTACAATAATACTTGGACTGATTGACAACTATTTTGACGGATATTTGGATATAGATCAATTAATCACTCTTTTAGAAAATAACTAAACCCCTGAAACGCATATTTTTATTTACACACGCATATACATAAGTACGTATAATTCTAGTGAAAACTCTAGTAAGTAACTATCACTCTAGCCTTAGTCTACTCCTCTAGATCAACCTCAGTCCTTGCTCTCGGCGTCCCTAGGGTATAATCGGTATAAGCAGGTTGCCCTTCAAAAATAGAGCTTTCTTTCTCTTACTAACCGAAGTATAGTGAGAAAAAGGTCACCCAGACGTGACAGTATGTATACATCTTAAATTATGAAATCATAATGATTTATTGGAAATATCCATTCTTGTAAACAATTGAAGATAATTTGGAATGAATTTTGAAATCTATAAGTTAAAGCTCTTCAACTTCCCCGACAGCACAAGATGTCCTCAGGATCATCATAAATACATTTAGGACGATTCAGGACATTTCTAAGACATTTTAAGGATAATTATACATACATATATATAATACGAGGTTTGATCAAAAAGTTCGCGGAATTTTATGATAGCTCGCTAACACGATGTCGTATCGATATTCTGTACGTGGCAATGTTTAGCGGTGACCAGGACAAGTAATCTCCCGTTTACCGCGTCTTTCTATTGTGATTAGTCATCGTGCTGTTTATCGCGTTGTTTAAGAGCTTATTGTGCATGTTCGGCGATTTTCAATATGCATGCGCGTTGTCGTGATGGTGGAACCAGGATTTGTTTCTCCACAGTTTGGGCTTTTTTAATGAGTTTTCGTAAACGCTTTGCCAAGTTTGACATAAAATTTAATATTAAAAAAAAAGAAATAAATAAGAAAAATAAAAAAAACAAAACAAATAAAAATTTTGGCAAAACGTTACGAAAAAAAAAACGTTTACGAAAACTCATGAAAAAAGTCCGAACTATGGAGAAACAAATCCTGGTTCCACCATTACGACAACGCGCATATTGAAAATCGCCGAACACGCACAACAAGCTCTTAAACAACGCGATATAGCACGATGATTAATCACAATAGAAAGACGCGGTAAACGGAACATTATTTGTCCTGGTCACCGCTAAACAGTGCCACGTACAGAACATCGATACGACATCGTGTTAGCGAGCTATCATAAAATTCCGCGAACTTTTTGATCAAACCTCGTAGATATAATAAAAAGGCAACTGGGAGCCAAAGCGTAATTGAGGCGCAGTCAAATAATTAACATAGTCTTTAATTAAAAATGTACGTTTCGGTCCATATTTCGGACCAGCCTCAGCAAAAATACATAGTTACACAGTATAAACGCGACGACGATGTCAATAATGTCGGAATACATACAGTGAATATAGATTATACGAGATGTGGAATGCTCATGCTATTCGCGTGCGACAACGTGCAAGTCTCCTCTCGGTTCCAGTCGCAAGGACACACACGTTCCGTGTGATGGATATTAATAAAAAGCTGGAATCGAGTAATAATCAGAAGGATGAAGTTGTTATATTAATTAAGGAGACTCACCACATATTACACGAGGGTACGCTCGCGAGGACGAGAGCCTAACCGTCTTATCGCACATCCGCAAAAACAATAACGCCAACACAAACAAAACCGCGCGTTTGACTCGACTATGAAACGGATTCGAGAACGTAAACAGAGATTTGACATAACACATGTTTGGCTCGGTTTAAATGCCTGGCAAGATATCTATAATCGTTGCGTAAGCATGCTGCAAGCATTCCGTATCGTTTTGCGAATTGAGACCATTGATTTGACGCTTAATGAACAACATTTCAGAGAGCAGTCTCTTCCCTAAAATCGGTTCCTCAGGACGCGCACGTTTTCCCAGTCGAAGTCGTGGTCAAGCAATCTGTGGTCAGTAATAACAGAAGGTTGCGCGAAATGTCGATTGATATGGGCACGATGTTCTTTAACTCGAGTGCCTAATAATCTGCCAGTCTGACCCACGTAGGACGCATCGCAGTTCATGCACGAATTCTGATATACTACATTTTTCCGAGATGTATTTGATAAGGTGTCTTTATGCACTTTGACCACGGAACGAAGTTTATTTATGCCCATATACGACATACATTAAGACCACAAATTACACGACTGAATCGCTCAGAAAAACCCGAGATGTACGGAATATTGAAAAATGATGATTGTTTACCCGTGTCGTCATTCTTAATGTTAGTAGTAATGTTCGGATTGAGCATAAAAAGTTTCTTCAAACGCGTATGGAGCATTTGAAAAATCAAATTTAACGGGTATCCATTATCCAATAGAATAGAAACAACCATCGTTAGATTTTTGTGATGGAATCTAGAATGAGAAAGCCGTACTGCTCTGTCAATTAGACCGATGATGGTGCCTTTTTTGTGGCAGAGAGGGTGTTAAGACTCAAAATTAAGGTATCTACCTGAGAAGGTGGATTTGTGATACCAGTCAAATTCTATGTGTTTATCTCTTATAAAAATTGAGACATCTAAAAAATGCAATCGGTTGTCGACTCCCTCCTCCAATGTGAATTGAATCCTCGGATGAACTGCATTGAAGTATTTAAGAATAATCTTAAGGGCGGAAGAGGGGGCCGCCAACGCGATATCGTCTACATATCTAAAGTAAAATGGAAAAGAAAAAGGGAGTCTCAAGCATCCTACTCTCAAGATCTTGTAGGGTAATGTCTGCGATAATCGGTGACAGTGGAGAGCCCATGGGTGTGCCAAAAGTTTGTTGGTAACAAATATCATTAAAGGTGAAGAATGTGGAGTTCAACACGAACCGGATCGCAATCATAAATTCATCTCGCGGAATATCGCAATTCTCACTTATGTCGTTCCATCTTTTTGCTATGCTCTCCAATGCAAGATCAACAGGAACATTGGTGAATAAAGAAACAGCATCGAGAGAAACGAGAACATGATTTATTATATATATATAGTGTTCTTATAGAAAACTTCCTAATATATTGCATAAGATTAAGTATTAATATTATTTTCAGTTTTTATGTTTATATATATTTATTTATATATATATATATATATATCAAAGCTTTTTCCATTTATATTTTTTTTTCTGTTTTTATTACATTGGATAGAATATATTATTTTGTGTAATATTCCTGTATTTGAGTAATAAATAAACATAAGTTTTAATCTAAATAATTGTCTTAAAAAATAATTGTCTTGAATATTGGGAAATGGAATAAAGTATGAAAAAGAAAACTTTACTTATGTATATTGTAAATCTGTATTTATAAAAATTTACACGAACCAAAATTTGTTTACAAAAGTGATTACATATATTAATATTTAAAATTATTAAAAATTAAATAAGAATAAATACTATTATTTTTCAATATATATTATCTTGCCATGATATAGCTCCTACTGTATTAAAATATGTGCAGAAATGGTCTCTGATAGTAGTAGCTCTATCAGTGCAACGATTTTCGTATTGATATGATATACTATTCAAATTTGATTGGATCCTATCAGAAGTATTGCTTCTAAATTCTAAAGGGATATAAGAACGTACTTTTTTTTTAGTAAAAAGTTATGTAGGATACAACAAGTATACGTAATCAATTCTACTTTCTCCACTGAGAGAGGTATAGTATTCAGAAGAATACGAAATCTATTAGCCATAATGCCAAAGGCATTTTCTACCGTTCTACGTGCTCTACTCAGTCTATAATTAAAAATTCTCTTTTCATTAGTAAGAGCGCGTCCAGGATATGGTTTCATTATGTTTGTCTTAAGAGGGAAAGCATCGTCTGCTACAATTACATATGGTACGTTAACATCGTATCCA
This sequence comes from Lasius platythorax, assembly GCA_963971435.1. Lineage (NCBI taxonomy): Eukaryota > Metazoa > Arthropoda > Insecta > Hymenoptera > Formicidae > Lasius > Lasius platythorax. Next base: position 3,007,091 of record OZ020539.1, read on the forward strand.
GGCAAAGAGGATAGCAAAGGCAAATTTAATCTTCCAGAATACAATTGTGCAGCCAAAGAACTTTCTCGGAATACAGAAGCATCATGCATGCGACCATTCCTTCCTACATCCACAAATATGAAATTGTATTCAGCATCCACAAGAGCAAGAAGAATTATGCTGTCTTTTCCTTTATAATTTCTGTATATAGAACCTGCTTTTCTTGGTGGTCGAAAATTAATATGTTTTCCATCTAATGAACCTATACAATGCGGAAATTGCCACAATGTATTAAATTCTCTGCCAAAACTTGCCATTCTACTGCATTAGATGGGCAATTGAAAGCTCTTTCTTCAAGTACTTCAACAATAGCTTTTAATGTCTCAGGTATTAATTGAGATAATGTATTAGGAGCGATTCGTACTGAATATGATAAATCCTGGAATGAATTTCCTGTAGCAAGATATCGTAATGTGACACTTAATCGGTCTCGGGCAGAGATAGCTTGCCTCATTACTGTGTCCTTCTTTTCAATTAGAGGTGCAACAACATGTAATAGCTCCTCAAGCACAAGTTGTTCCATACGTACATAATTTTGGAAAGAGCTTGGATCTTCAATACTACAATAAATAACATAACTTTAAATTAAAACCAAAGAATAATTAATTGAAAGGTAAATTCAAATGCAAGCCAGTCATCAACATTACAAATGAGAATTGAAATATGTTAATGTATAAACGCATATATACATATATGTATATATTACAAACCTCAGTTCTTTATGCAGCATTGTTAAAGTAGTATTGCAAATTGTGTTTCTACGTTGCAGCCAATATCTGGCCCATAGCTTTCTTTTATCTTGCTGCTTTCTTCTTTCTCTTTCTACAATAAGAAAAAGAGCAACTGCAGCTAATTTTCGTCTTCTTACAGCTTCCATTAGATGAAGAAGATACTGCCTACAAATATGATTGCACACAAATATAAAGAAAATAAGTTTTATACACACACACACATACATATAGAGCTTACTAAAACATTATATATTCAACTGGTTACAATTAAAATGTAATTAAAACGACTGTTTATTTATTATGGAATTAATAAATTTTTTAAAGTTTTATAAGGTTAGGAAATCTGTAATTTTTAATTAATTATATACATATTCAATTATTATCACCATAATTATAAATAAAATACATAATTACTTATATATTTATAACTTTTGTCTTTATATTTACCTTATTATTTTTATTTTTTTATTTTTTGTCGTAGTATCGTCTGCAGCTAGCAACAAACCACGTAGTGAAATATAGCACCGAACCTATTATCAAAAACTAGCATGCTAGCACGCACAGCAACACGCAGCACATAATATTTCAAGTTGCATAGCCAGTATGACTGCTAGTAAAATATCTCGTATGCGATCTAGTACGAAAAATCGTACCGTGTGCCGCAGGCTTAATATTGCAGAGACGTTTTAGAGATATACAATATAAATATTTCGCCGAAATGTTCCAGCAATGTTGTAGAAATATAAAATTCTCAGGATATACTTGTATTAAAATATTTCTTACAGTATTTGCTATGACATATTATTATCGCATTATACTTTTTATGACACATTAAAATTTTATAATAGCGAATTCGGTTGGATGTATCAGTATATTGGTGTAAATTATATATGAAACTTATATAATATAAGCTTATATAATATAAGCTTCATAATCATTATGAAATCTGTCAATTGATGTTGGTGTTGGTACAGAAAACCCACATGGTCTGGGCGATATATAAACTTTCACTCAAACCATCCTACAAAATACAAAATTAATACAATTTACAATTTGGTAGACCATGCAATTCTTTTGTCTGATGACAGATTTCATAATGATAATATTAACATAGTTCAAGACATTTTAATTAATAATTGTTTCCCAAAACACATAATTAAACAACATATACAAAAAAGAAGGAATATTTTTAAATATCGCAGTAAAAATAGTGACGAACACAAAATTATTATTAAAAAATATGACAAAACGACTTTTATCTCATTACCATTTGTTAATTATTTTAGTCATAATTTAAAAAGTACATTGAGTGGGAATGGTATGAACATAGTCTACAAAATTAATAAAAAGCTTAATACTTTAATAAGACTTGGCAAAGATAAATTACCTAATAACGAAAGAACAAATGTTGTATATAAAATTGATTGTAAAAATTGTAATACTACATACATAGGTCAAACAAAACGCCATTTGCGCACTCGTGTTAAAGAACAATATAATAATATTAAACTACATACATCAAATTATTCAGTAATAAGTAAACATAAACTAGAAACTGGACATGATTTTGATTGGACAAAGCTGAACATATTACATAACGAAAAACATGTAAGGAAAAGAGAAACCGCTGAAATGTTTTTCATTAAAAAACCAATAACACAATCAACTTACAAAAAGACACAGATAGTTTAGACAATATTTATGACAAAATAATAAAGGTCGTCTAGATTAAAGTGATACTTGAAAAATGTTCATATGTTTAACTGAATTCTAACATGACACAACGATTTCTCTTTATAAATGTGATGAAGTTAATATTGATATATCTTTGTGAAAATTGAAATATTGACGGATATTGATGCTATCATTATAACGTATGTATTTTATTTTATCTTCTTTATATTGTACTATTCAAATAACAACTGAAAAACTATTTATATTAAGATAATTATTACAGTTGTTGTGCGAGAGCGGAAGGAGATTTGACGCGGACTCAGGTCGTGACAAAGAAAAAAAGAGAGAGAGCACTTAACACGGCACTAAATTCATGTATTAAAAAAAACACAAAATAACAAGAAATAATAAAGAAACAAAAAAGTATATAAGTGGAGAGAGTGCATAAACGTCGTTAATATTTTAATTACGGTCCGCGGGCGACGGAAAGAAGAAGCGCGTGACGTATAAGACGGGCGATTTATACGAGGAAATTCGATTATCTTTTCACCGAGCAAGCTACTTCGAAAGAGAGTCGACGGTCGCTCGGGAGGAGGTTTTATACATTAGGTTTTCTCGAAGCTTTGAGATCTTTTGAATTTTAGTTATAACAAAGGGACGAGACGTTTTCGAGAGAGGCTTATTGTCTTTCTATTTTTGTTTTTGTCTCCTCTGGAACGACCGAGGCTCGTATCGTTTTCGATCGGGAGCGCGTTTCGTGCGCGAGAGAAGGTAAGCTTAGCTCGGTGGGAACGCGGAGCGAGGGGCTTGCCTAACAGCTGATCGCTATACGTGGTCTCTTTGAACGCGCGTTTTTCGCAACGATTTAAGATTTTTGAAATAGGAGCTTGGACATTTATCAGTTAATTTTATTTATGCTAAACATTATCGTTTATTGATTATAATAATTATTAATGCCAATTTTGGACATTCCGCCCGCCTTCGTAGTTGCCTACGAACGAAAAGAAGAAAGGCTTTTAAGCTGGTAATCGGCTAATCGGACGGAGCGGGATTTTATCGCTAAATTTCGCCTTCGATCGCGAGGCGAACGCATGAGAACAACGCGTGAGTGTTGTGCTATGAGAATGTACAGTGAAGAAGGGGAAATTCATTAAAAGAAAAGTGCAGACGTCGGTGGAGTACGAACCAGGGGGTAACTCACTGGTCCGCTCGAGTTCGCGCCCGGAAGAGGTGAGTTTTTTTGCGACGGTCATTTAACAAGAAAAAATTTTTATAATTTTTTTCTTTTTTTTTTAAATACGCTCCCTTACTCGGCGCTACACGGAAGAAGGACGAGTTTATTCACGGGTCGCGTGAAAGTAGACGTCGCGGTCTTTATCTCGACGACGCGGACGTGTCCATCTGCTCCAGGGTGGACTCTCGTAATTCGCGCGAGCGGCCACTTAGTGGGGGGCGTCGTCTCACTGCGCAGAAGGTACAGTCTACCGACACCGACTTGCTCGCTGACCTTGGACCATTTTGGCCGATGAGCAAGAGTATTCAGATATTCTCGAGCCCACCGGAGCCAAAAATGGTCCCTCATTTGTAGGAGCATCTGCCAGCGGGAGAGTCGTGTAGTCGTCTCCTCGGCTAACGATGGTTCTGGCACGGCGGTAAGAGCCGAGCCGATCAGGAAATGTCCGGGCGTCAAGGCTGCGATATCCTCGGGGTCATCTGATAGAGCCTGGAGCGGGCGCGAATTGAGACACGCCTCGATCTGGGAAAGTAGCGTGGCCATCTCCTCATACGTGAGGGTTGCATCGCCGATGACGCGACGCAGATGGAACTTCATCGATTTTACGGCTGCTTCCCAGATCCCACCGAAATGCGGAGCGGCTGGTGAATTGAAGTGCCATCGTATGCGCTCCTCAGCGACATGCGTTGCGATGCGTTGCCCTTCACGACTGGCTGAAGAGAACAGGGCTCGCAGCTGGGAGTCAGGACCTATAAAATTTGTACCGCAGTCGCTGTACAGCGCACGGCACAATCCACGACGAGCGACGAACCGACGCAGAGCCGCCAAGAAGGCGTCGGCAGAATAATCGGAGGCGACGTCAAGGTGGACAGCCCTGGAACTAAGACACACAAAAACAGTGATAAAAGCCTTTGTCGCCTTGTGGCCACGTCCCTTGCTGCTGCGGAGCCACACTGGGCCAGCGTAGTCGACACCGGTATTCAGGAACGGACGACTGGGAGTTACTCGTGGAGCTGGCAGATCGCCCATGAGAGGCTGCGCCCGCCATCGCAGGCACGCCAAGCAATGATGGATGAAGCCCTTGATGAGAGCGCGTCCCGTGGGATCCAGTATTCCTGGCGAATCGAGCAGAGCGTCAGTTGGGTGCCGCCGTGAAGGGTCCTCCGATGGTGTGCTTCGATGATCAGCTGAGTTAACCGGGAGGCACTCGGCAATATGATCGGATGGGTGACATCGGCAGCCAAGCGAGCGTGTCGGAGTCGTCCACCAACGCGGAGGATGCCCGCTTCGTCCAGGTACGGAGTTAATTTTGCAAGCGGGTGGCGAGTCGGCAGGATTCTTTGCTTCTTCAGATTATTAACCTCTTTCTTGTAATGCTTAGCCTGGACTCTCTTGATCCATCCAAGGCGAGCCGCGTCGATCTCGGGGGCTCCTAGAGTTGGACCGTCGGATTTGGCCGCTCTTTCGATACCGCGGCCCCGCAACCAGCGTCGGCACCAGGCTGTGATCCTGCAAAGTCGCTGCAGGGAGGAATATCGGAGCAGTAGAGCAGGTTCAGAATCGTCTTCGTCGACGAAGGCAGCGGCGTGAGCGCGGGCGCGCTGCTCTGGAAGTTCGTCCTCAATGTCGTCCTCGCCGAAGACAGCCCAAGGTCCAGCCTCCTCGCACAGCCACGGCGGTCCAGTCCACCATAGTGGATAATCGACCAGTTCGCCTGGGGAGAGTCCGCGAGACGCGCAGTCGGCTGGATTCTCGCGGCCAGGAACGTGATGCCACACCGCATCGGGTAGTGTCGTTTGGATCTCGCTTACCCGGTTAGCTACGTATGTTGTCCAGGAGACCGGGTGCCGGTGTATCCATCCCAGCGCCATCGTGGAGTCAGACCAAAGATGAAGGGGGGCCGTCGTCAAGCCGATGATTGACCGCAGGTGAGCCACCACTCTAGTCAGTAGCGTCGCCGCAGATAGCTCCGAGGCAGGGAGATCTGTTTTAAAGGCGCGACCTTGGTTTTTGCTGTCGCTAATCTGACCTCGAATTTTCCGTTCCTCTCTGCCCTCAGGTAGACCACGGCGGCGTAAGCGCGGACGGAAGCGTCGGCAAACCCGTGGATCTCAATGCGGCTAGCATCCGGTCCGACGCCCAACCACCGAGGGATGCGGAGAGTCTCCAGACAAGGAAGTTCAGCATGAAATTTCCGCCATCGTCGCACCTCGCTGTCTGGAAGAGGCGCATCCCAGTCGACCCCCAGCAGCCAAGTCGATTGTATATAAATTTTGGCGAGCACCGTCGAAGGAGAGAGCCAGCCGAGAGGGTCGAACAGTTTTGCTGTTAAGGATAAGACAGCCCTCTTGGAAACCGTTTCAAGCTCAATGTGACGAGTCGAGAAGGTGAACAGATCGTCGCTAGGTTGCCAATGTAAACCCAGCGTGGTGTGACTCTCTCCCGGCTGCCATCCTCGTGGCTCCCGTTACAGGCAATTCTCGGCAGGCAGCTCCGCCAGGAGCGCGCTATGGTTTGCTGACCACTTTTTGAGAGGGAACCCGCCCGCCGTGCAGATTCGGACGAGTTGATGCTGGATTTTTATCGCTTCCGTAAGCGTAGCAGCACCTGTCAGGATATCGTCCATGTACACGTCCTTCCGTAAAACGTCGGCGCCTTGGGGGAGATCTTGACCTTCGTCATCGGCGAGCTGCCGAAGAGTACCGATAGCCAAATACGGAGCGGAAGACAACCCGTAAGTCACCGTATTCAGCAAGAATTCACTGGTTTCCTCGCTCGGGTTTTCTCTCCATATTATTTTTTGTAGGCTTCGGTCTTCAGGGTGTACCGTGATCTGTCGGTACATCTTCTCGATGTCGGTCGCGAAGACGTACCGATGTTGCCTCCACTGGAGTAAGATGTCCGCCAAGGCCGGCAGCAAGTTCGGTCCGATCTTCAGGAATTTATTGAGATTGTCTCCTGAGGGTACGTTGCTCGACCCGTTGAAGACAACGCGCAGCTTGGTGGAGGCGCTAGTGTCTCTTAGGACGCCGTGGTGGGGCAAGTAGCACGTTCGCTGCAGTGAATCTTGCGAGGTGAGTGGTACGCGAATCATGTGCCCTAGCTCTTCATACTGGAGCATGAATTCAGTGTACATTGTCCGGAAAGTAGCGTCCAGCTCAAACTTTCGCTCCATGTGTTTCAGGACTCTGCACGCGGTTCTCCTCGTTCCAGAGAGATCAGGTATCGGCTCGACCGTCGGGAGGCGCACAATGTAGCGCCCGTCGGCGGCTCGAGCGTGCGTGCGGCGGAAGTGCTCCTCGCATTCGAGATCTGCCTTAGAGAAGGGCTTCGCTGCGGGTTGGATTTCGTCCGTTTCCCAGAATCGACGCACTAGGGTCCCGAGGTCCTCCTCGGTACGGCACTGGAGGCTGCTAACGTGGTGCGCAGTTACAGACTCGCCAACAGCTCCGGATAATATCCACCCGAGAGTAGTTTGCTGGGCCATGGGATCGCGGGGGCCGCCCTTACGAAGCCCTTGACCAAGGATGGTAGCGTAGACGTCCGCTCCCAGGAGTACGTCGATGGGGTCCGCTGCGCCGAAGTCAGGATCCGCTAGCACGAGATCCTCTAGATGCGGCCAGGATGATGCTCTGTCGTCAAGTCCGCCAGCGTAGATGGTGAGTTTGGAGAGTACTAATGCACTGGCGGTCATCGATGTCCCTCCGGTGCGTGGTTGAAAAGCGAGAGAGACGCGACCTTTCGAGACACCCGTCCTTTGGCCTCCGACCCCGAAGATCGCGACGGAGGCCGCGTATCGCGGTAATTTCAGCCGTTGCGCGAGCCGCTCGGAAATTATCGAAGATTCCGAGCCTTGATCGATAAGAGCGCGGGTGATATGCCAAACTCCGTGGCGATCGGCGACGCGGACGCGAGCGGTAGCGAGAAGCACGACAGCCTGTCTCGCGGACGGGCGTTGCGTTACGTGCGAGGTTTGGTGAATCTCGATCTCGCGAAATGCGCCATGGAGCGACGTATGATGACGGCTATTGCATACCGTGCAGCTTTTCTTCGAGGTACACTCCGCTATCTTGTGACGACCGAGGCAATTCGCGCACAGATTGTTGTCGGATACGTGTTGCTTTCGCTCCGCAGCAGCTTTCTTCTTATATTCCTCGCAGAACATGATAAAGTGGTCGGCTTGACAAAGCGTGCACCGGCCGCGAGTGTTCTCCGACTTAGTTTCCTGCTTGCGGGCGTGATGACTCCTGGTTGACCTCCCGTTAGACGAGTTCCCATTACCGCTTCCGGCTTTACATACCGCAGTGTCGACTTTCACAGGAAGCATCGATTCTAAAGTGTGAAGTCGCCGGTCGAGAAATAGGGCAAGCGACGCGTATGACGGCGGCTCCGTTGTAGCGCTGATAGAGCTCTCCCACTCGCGACGGGAGCGTGCGTCGAGAAGTTCGATGGCGAGATGTACGAAGAGATCCTCGTTACTGGTCACTGGCCGACCAATAGTTTCCAGCGAGCTAACGGTCGTTTTGATGTTGTGAAGTATTTTCCTCAGCTCGACAGCGGATTCACTTTTCATTTTTTGCAGCGCGAGGAAGTTAGTTAAGTAGGAGCGAACCAGAAAACGCTTGTTCTCGTAGTAGTCACGCAAGGTCGACCACGCCTTCTCGTAATTTTTATCTGTCGTCGACAGATTGCGGATTAGTAATTCAGCTTCTCCCTTTACACAGGTCTTCAGATAGTGAAGCTTCTCGACTGATGTCATCGACTTATCCCTGCCGATGAGCGACAGGAAGAGGTCCCGGAAGGCAGGCCAATCCTCGTACCTGCCAGTGAAGTTCGGCAGCTGGATCCGAGGCAAGGTTGTTCGGGGCGCTTGACTCGTCGCATCTGACTCAACGGAAGCCTTGGCCTTGAGCTCCCGAATCAAATCCAAGAATTGGCCTTTCTGGTTTAGGTAGGATTCCTCAGCCAGGGAGTAAGTATCGAGCTTAAAATATTCGTCACCTGCGTGAGTCGCCTGATGTACTAGAAGTTTCTCGTGCCGGGAATCGAACTTTACACAACACTGTTCCAGAGCGTGCAGGCGGGCCTCAGCTACGCCTAGTGTGGTCTTGTCGGAACCTGTCTTCTTCAGGTTCTCGTAAAAACGAGCCAGGCGAGTATATAACTCGCTTTGCGCCAGAAGTACCTCCTTCACCTCGTTGCCCATTGGTTTGGTGTCCGTCTAGTCTCTTCAGGTAGTCACTCTCCAGGAAGCGCAAGGCAGTGCACCAGATTCCACTCACCCACGACACAGTCACCGGTCACAAGCAATATCCGGCTCGAAGGACCACTTTTAATGTGCGAGAGCGGAAGGAGATTTGACGCGGACTCAGGTCGTGACAAAGAAAAAAAGAGAGAGAGCATTTAACACGGCACTAAATTCATGTATTAAAAAAAACACAAAATAACAAGAAATAATAAAGAAACAAGAAAAGTATATAAGTGGAGAGAGTGCATAAACGTCGTTAATATTTTAATTACGGTCCGCGGGCGACGGAAAGAAGAAGCGCGTGACGTATAAGACGGGCGATTTATACGAGGAAATTCGACTATCTTTTCACCGAGCAAGCTACTTCGAAAGAGAGTCGACGGTCGCTCGGGAGGAGGTTTTATACATTAGGTTTTCTCGAAGCTTCGAGATCTTTTGAATTTTAGTTATAACAAAGGGACGAGACGTTTTCGAGAGAGGCTTATTGTCTTTCTATTTTTGTTTTTGTCTCCTCTGGAACGACCGAGGCTCGTATCGTTTTCGATCGGGAGCGCGTTTCGTGCGCGAGAGAAGGTAAGCTTAGCTCGGTGGGAGCGCGGAGCGAGGGGCTCGCCTAACAGCTGATCGCTATACGTGATCTCTTTGAACGCGCGTTTTTCGCAACGATTTAAGATTTCAGAAATAGGAGCTTGGACATTTATAAGTTAATTTTATTTATGCTAAACATTATTGTTTATTCATTATAATGATTATTAATGCCAATTTTGGACAGTTGTACTTGAAAAGGACCAAAACCGATGGTCGAAACGTCGTAATAAATAAACAAGTTTATAGCTAGTATTGGTCGAATTTATATAAAGATACCTTTGATTTATACATATATATAAGTATTAAAACAATATTAAATATTAAATATTAAAAGAACCTTTTAGCGTTTATATTATGTTTTATAAATATAAGTTATTATGAAGCTTATATTATATAAGCTTCATATAATTTACACCAGTATACTGATACATCCAACCGAACTCGCTATTATCAAAGTTTAATATGTGATGAAAAGTATAATGTGATGATAATATGTCGTAGCAAATACTGTAAGAAATATTTTAATACAAGTATATCCTGAGAATTTTATATTTCTTTCTACAATATTGCTGGAACATTTCGGCGAAATATTTATATTGCATGTCTCTAAAACGTCTCTGCAATATTACATTGCAACTTGCAATGTTGCAACGTTTCTGAAATGTTACTTAAAAAAGTTTCGGTGGTGCTATATGGGCGGAGATGGACTATAAATGAACGAGAAATGTATACACAATATAAAAATAAATTCAAGAAAATCTAAGAAACTTACCGCTATTGCGTATCCATAATTTGTGTCTTACATCCGTACTAGACGGAAATCGAAATAAATGCGTTCCCGTGGAAAACCGACCATTGCGACATGTATATACGCGCATTTGTCATAAACACTTTCTGAACGGCACTGATTATTCATCGTAGTTTTAACTAATATTCTTTACTAATATATTTATATTATAAGTATTTTTATATTATATTTTAACGAAGTTTTTTTACTGTTCCTGCTTGTAAAAAATATCTTTTTTTCAAGAAATAACTAAATCTACAAGATTAAATATGCAACAAAATGAAATATTACTGAAATGAAAAATTTGGTAATAACATTAACAAGAGAAAAAAATAAAAATAAAAATTATTAACACTACTCTCACGAAATAATAAAAAAAAAAACACTAATGCACTAATGCACAAAATTAGCCGATTATCGATTTAATTAATCGATTATCAATTGTGTAATGTAACACGAATTGATGTCAAGCTAATTTAATCGATACAACGTCTTCGATAGTAAAGGATCGAACGAACTGTTTAATATTTTATAATTAACTAGATTACACGATTCGTAGAGCGCACTGATCGCAGCAAATCGTACAAACTTTGGCAAATGTCTCGAGTGGAACAGTAGCCGAAAGACTGCTATTGTCAGGTTGTCACCTCGTTAAATGAGACAAAATTGTAACAAAGAAAAGAGAAAAGGAAAGAACATATGAGATAAGCAGAGACAGACATGGAGGCGCGGAGACGATCCAGCCTACGCTGCAATCGATGGGCGGAGACTCAGTATTTATTTTCCGTTGAAAAGCAATCAGCGTTCGCGAAGTGGCGGTGTCGCGTGAAAGAGGCAAAAAAAGAGAGAAATGCGTCAACGCTTCCTGAGCTTCCGAATTCCGACAAGCGATCAGTTCGTTTGAAACAATGAACAGTGCTTCTCGACGAGCAATGGATCTCATGGATATCGATGTAAGTAGATGATTCCGTATTAAACGTTGGCATATTACGATATTTTTGAGTGCCTGTCCGTCAATTATCCGCGCACACAGATAAAATACAATTACTTTCCAGCATGAGACAGTATCATTCAACTTTTGTAATACATTCAGTAGGAAGAAGATGGAATATTATTTTTGTTGAATTGTGTCGTTGGCAACAACGGTTTTCACGGTATCATATGTATATAAGTCGAGTATTTGTGATATTTGAATCTTCTTTATATGTGTGTGTGATTTATGGACGCGGGCGGATACTTACATAACATCATTTCTGCAATGAGTCTTAATTTATACATAAGTATTATTTGTAATAATTTTTTCTTTTTCAGTCAGCTTTGATGATGACAACGACGTCGATGACGACAACAACGCCAGTACCGACGTCGACCCCAATGCCGACGGCGATGCCGAGGCCGACGCCGACGCCGATGCCGACGGCGATGCCGAGGCCGACGCCGACGGTGACAACGGCGATGACAAGGACGGCGGAAAGGGTCATAACGTTAAGTGTAAGTGTAAAACTTTGTATTACATATTAACAAATATTTTATGTTTAATTTCAAATGTTATATTGTTTTTACAAATTTTTTATACATATTTTATATGTTTTATATCTATTTTTATATAAAAAGTTAAAATATAAAATACCATTAAGAATAGCACAGAGAGATGATTGTCAATCGCGATTTGCGTTTTATAGATTCTCGTCGATATTGTGACCGGTCTTAACATTTCAATTAAACTTAATAAAAGTCCTCAATTTCGTCAGATAAATATAATGCGAACGAATAATTAACTGTAATTATTCTAATAATATTATATTCGTTCCTTATATGTATATTGAATATGGTTGTCATTTTGCTAATATTCTTCTTAATGTTAATGTTTCAGCCCGAAGAGCTGAGTAACATAATTGCGACCGCAATTACGGTCGCAAGAGCAAGAGGAGGACGAGGAAGAGGAAGAGGACGAGGTGGAAGAGGTAGAGAAAGAGGCCGAGGAAAAGGCAGATATATTAATTATTATTTTTATAGTTAAAAAAGCATATATATTATAATACATCATTATAAAAAAATAAAAATATATATACTTTATTAACACACACACACACACACACACACACGCGCTAAATTCTTCTAATCTACCTTAACCTACTAGAGGATCTCCGCTTCCGCTTCCGGTTTATATCGTCTATCCTTCACTCTCCCTTATTCTCTCTCTCCTTCTTTTATCTCATTAAAGAATTATTAATAATAGCAAATATCTTCTATCATTTCACGAGAGAGAGAGGGGGGGGGGAGAAAGAGAGAGGGAGAGAGAGAGGGTGAGAGAGAGAATAGTTCGACGCGGGGTTCCAGCGTAACGCGCCGCTCGCATAATAGACATGGTCCTTTGTAAAAACCCCCCTCCCATCGCTTTGCCACGCGCCAAGTATCGCGTTAAACATGTAGGACGTCTCTTCTCGCCGCGCTCTTTCACTCGCGCTGATCTTTTTTAATTATATATAAGATTTATTAAAAAGCGACCTGACTGGCCAATACAAAAATTTAGAAGTCCGAACTTGTTGAAATACTTAATGTCTTTAATGATTACCACCAGCGCCTAAAATTTACACATGAGATCGAAACCAATAGTTCTATTTGTTTTCTAGACACTACTGTAATTAAGGTTGAAGGAATTTTGCTGACTAATTGGTATCGAAAACCTACTTTTTCAGGCAGATATTTGAATTTTTATTCGAGCCATCCACTAAAATATAAGATCAATACCATAAAAGGTTTAGTTGACCGTGCTTTTTTACTCTCTGACGATCGCTATCACGATAATAATATTAAAATAATAACCGATATCTTGGTCAACAATTGCTTCCCAAAACCTTTTATAAAGTCACATATCCGTAAGAGAATTAAAACTTTAAAATTTCGTAAGGACTCTACACACAATACTGACATCGTTTATAAAAAGTTTGACACTTCATCTGTTTTGCCTTTGCCTTACATAAAAAACCTAAGTGAAAATTTAAATATCACACTTAACAAATGTGGCCTCGAAACAATATATACGATTCCAAAAAAACTTAATAATTTAATTAGGAAAGGTAAAGACAAGATTGATGCTAATCAAAAAACTGATGTCGTATATATGATTAAATGTAATGATTGCGATGCGACTTATACTGGTCAAACTAAAAGGCAACTTGCTACACGTGTAAATGAACATTGCAAAGACATTAAGAAACATCCCAGCAACCACAGCGTAATTAGCAACCATCGGTCCACATACGGACATGATTTTAATTGGAAGGAACCAAAAATTTTACACATTGAAAAACATAGGAGGAACAGAGAGATTGCTGAGATGTTTTTCATTAAAAAATTCAACAACAATATTAATCGTCAAAAGACACAGACAATTTAAATGCTATATATGACACGTTAATACACAGAGTTTGATTGCTTGTTGTTTGTTGTTTTTTGTAAATTTCGTTCCTATGTCTCTGTAATGTTTATGTTTTTTGGACGCGAGACATGGTATTTTTACATACATGTCTTCTGTTTTCAACATTAGTCATACCACGGCTTTCGTTTTGACAGCTTGAAAGGTAACGATCTTAGAATTATTCTATACATTACATCCTAAATTGCGGTTTATTTCTCATTGTTAATATACTATTTTTCATTAATTTCCATAGCAACACTTGATAAGGGCCCGTACCCAAGGGCCGAAACGTCGTGTTAAAATTCTTGTATTGGCCAGTCAGATCGCTTTTTAATAAATCTTATATATATTTCTACTCATCACTGGCGACTTTGTTTTAATTATTTGATACTTTTTTAATTATTTTCATTAATTGTCTTACCTTCATTAATTATAATTCGCATTTATTATCAACTTTATTAATTATTGTGAAGATATACAGGGTGATTCAAAACAACCGTTTGTCCTTAAAATGTCGTATTCCTAACTTTATTCTAAGACGATTTTTCCTTTACCAAAATTTTATCCGAAGCTTAGTTTTTAAATTATAAGAAGAAATAGTTAGCGAATTACGCGACGAGTACGGGCGGTAGGCAGGAGCGGCGCGACTCACCGTCCGATGCAGGTGATTACGTGGGGCGCTCGCTGCGATCAGCTGCTTGCTACACGCGATGTGTGTGTGTGTGTGTGTGTGTGTGAGAACGTATACGCCTATACACAAACACACTCTCTCTCTCTCTGCCTCTCTCTCTCTCTCTCTCACACACACACACACACACACACACACACTCACTTATTCTTACCTTATAAAGATTCAATATCTTAGTACTTACTTCTTAATAATTACTGATGAAAAATTACTGCACGACCGTAGATAGCGATGAGACATTTTCATGTGACACACCGAGTAATAAGCAAAGTTTTTTCTTTCATAAATTGTATTACGTATCAACATTTTACGAATTTACTTTTACGAATTTACGCACTTGATCGATAAAGTGCGTAAATTCGTAAAAGTGTCAATACGTGATACAATTTATGAAAGAAAAAAACTTCGCTTATTACTCGGTGTGTCACATGAAAATGTCTCATCGCTATCTACGGTCGTGCAGTAATTTTTTATCAGTAATTATTAAGAAGTAAGTATTAAGATATCGAATCTTTACAAGGTAAGAATAAGTGAGTGTGTGTGTGTGTGTGTGTGTGAGAGAGAGAGAGGCAGAGAGAGAGAGAGAGAGAGAGAGAGAGAGAGAGAGAGAGAGTGTGTGTGTGTTTGTGTATACGCGTATACGTTCACACACACACACACACACACACACACACACACACACATCGCGTGTAGCAAGCAGCTGATCGCAGCGAACGCCCCACGTAATCACCTGCATCGGACGGTGAGTCGCGCCGCTCCTGCCTACCGCCCGTACTCGTCGCGTAATTCGCTAACTATTTCTTCTTATTATTTAAAAACTAAGCTTCGGATAAAATTTTGGTAAAGGAAAAATCGTCTTAGAATAAAGTCAGGAATACGACATTTTAAGGACAAACGGTTGTTTTGAATCACCCTGTATATACGAGGGCTGTATGATAAGTACCCGTGTTAGGGAAGGAAACGCATTTTAAAAAAATTTTTTTTATCTATTTCTCGACATAGTCTCCTTTCAGCTCGATACACTTAGTCCAGCGATATTCCAACTTTTTTAAGCCATCCAAAAAATATGATTTGTCGAACTCTGCAAAATAGGCCTCTGTTTCAATGAAGTCCACTGTTTTGACTGTTGTTTCATTTCTGGCGTGTAATGATGGATCCATGTTTCGTCGACAGTCACGAAACGCCGCAGAAACTCTTTTGGATTAGGGAGCGGTGCACTTGAACACCGTACAATTGGACACGTTGCAAATGGACACGTTGCAAATAGACACGAAACTTTGCACACGGTTCAATTGGACACGGTGCATTTGGACACAGTAATTTTGGGCACAGTCGTTTTTGGACACGTAAGAAAATACACGCCGTTCGTTTGGACACCGTTTATTTGGACATCGTGCATTTGGACACAGAAAAATGCGCACCGTTCATTTAGACACCGTCAATTGCCCACCGTTCGATTGGACACCGTCAATTGCCCACCGTTCGTTTGGACACTGTTCGATTGGACACCGTCAATTGCCCACCGTTCGTTTGGACACAGTTCGATTGGACACCGTCAATTGCCCACCGTTCGTTTGGACACTGTTCGATTGGACACCGTCAATTGCCCACCGTTCGTTTGGACACCAGAAATATTCCACATGGGTTTGTAAGGGGGTGGGGGGCGGTGGTGGGGTGGGAAGCGGGGGTAAGGGGGTGCAGTCTGTGCGTGTACTTTTCAAATTAAACGGTGTCCAATCGAACTGTGTCCAAACGAACGGTGGGCAATTGACGGTGTCCAATCGAACAGTGTCCAAACGAACGGTGGGCAATTGACTGTGTCCAATCGAACTGTGTCCAAACGAACGGTGGACAATTGACGGTGTCCAATCGAACAGTGTCCAAACGAACGGTGGGCAATTGACGGTGTCCAATCGAACGGTGGGCAATTGACGGTGTCCAAATGAACGGTGCGCATTTTTCTGTGTCCAAATGCACGATGTCCAAATAAACGGTGTCCAAATGAACGGTGTCCAAATGAACGGCGTGTATTTTCTTACGTGTCCAAAAGCGACTGTGTCCAAAATTACTGTGTCCAAATGCACCGTGTCCAATTGAACCGTATGTAAAGTTTCGTGTCCATTTGCAACGTGTCCATTTGCAACGTGTCCATTTGCAACGTGTCCAATTGTACTGTGTCCAAGTGAAGGCCACTCTTTGGATTGCGCTTAAACATGTCCAAACAGTGCTCCGAAGTTGTCATGCGATTCCGTTTTTGTTCCACTGTGAGCAAACGCGGCACCCATCGCCGATAGCTTTCTCATGCCCAATTTTTCGTGAAGGATATTTTGTACGCGTTCAATTGAGATATTTACAATGTCAGCTATCTCTCTGATTTTCACCCGGCGGTCTGCTAACACGATATCATGGATTTTGTGGACCATCCTCCGTAGTCACCTCAATCGGACAGCCTGGGCGCTATTTATCCAAAACGGATGTTCGGCCACGCTTGAATTCATTGAACCAATATCTGATGGTAGTCATCGAAGGTGCATGGTCCTTATAAACGGCATGCAACTTCATTTTGATTTCCTCACACGTCTTCCCATCCAAAAAAAGGAATCGAATCATGACCGATATTGCTCTTTTTCCATGGTTGCAAACAAACACAAACTTGCCCACTTTCAACAGCTATCAAAACAAAACCACTCGATAAATCTGTCTGAAATTTTGACAGGCGTCGTTCGAAAGATGGCATTAAACGATGGTATACAGATTTTGAGTCAGTGGCGTTATCAGTCGTTAAACACGGGTACTTATCATACAGCCCTCGTATATATATATATATATAGAGAGAGAGAGAGAGAGAAAGAGAGAGAGCGCCAGAAAGCAAAATATAATAATATTTATTTAACTCAGCTTTTTGCCAAGAAGTGGACTTGGTTTACAAAATTCCTTAACCACACATACCTTTCATATTCACATTTATTCCTCTTATACCTCTAAGACTAGTTTATTTTATCACAGTCTTTCTAGAATGCAAAATATAGAATCGATTCTTTTCAGCAAAAGAATCGTCAATTGTCGTCAATAATTTTTAACTTTTACTTTAAGCCGTTAAAATAAAAGGCTTTTTATATTATAATTTCAGTTTCAAAAATAATAACACCACAAAACGTCTTTATATTAGAAATTCATTTAATACGTAAGCGTCTTACGTTTCCGGACACCCTGTATACAAAAAGACGGAAATCGTGTTACCGACACTTCGTGCACATAGCACGGAACGCAACCGAAAATGTGCACATTGTGAGTTACCATTGAGAACATTCGTGGACATTGGCTACGTAGTTCAATGTGCACGTTTCTTATGTCCACAGAGGGCGTATCGCTTTCAGGGATCACCTAAAACCGGGCCGTGACGTCTCTCAGGCTTCTCTCTGATACATATCAACCTATGTGCATGGCGCTTGAACATTCTGGTGCTGTTATTACTAGTGACTTAGTTGAAACTAAACTGTTGCAGGGCACTAGTTGGAATCGAAAGAATACACAAGCTGCAATGTTCTCGTGCAAACAAAAAAGGCTAATTTTAACTCAAATAATAAATTTAATCTAAAGAATAATTTAATCTTTTTTGTTGGAACTGTCATGAGGCTGGACATCACAAATCCGATTGCACAAAGCATGTACAAAATACTAAAGCTAAGAAATCATCGGAGAAGGAAAGCCTGGACAAATCTGCAGACAAGGACAAAAAGCACGAGAAGAAGACTGAAAAAGGACTATTTTCAGCTCTTAGTACCAATTCTAGTCAAGAAAACCTAAGTGGTTGGTTTATAGATACCTGTTGTTCTAAAACTATGAGCTCTGAAGTTCAAAATATGAATGATTATTCTGAACAAAAAGATGCAGTATTAAAGGTAACTGTAGCTAATAATGAAAACTTGTATAGTGCAGGTAGTGGCAGCATGTCCGTAAAAGTAAAAGTAAATCCGTAAAAGTAAAGGTAAATCTGGAGATTGCGTCAAGACAATTAGCAAAGTAATGCATGTTCCTAATCTATTTGTCAACTTGTTATCCGTTAGCGAAATAGTTAAGAAAGGCTACGTGTTTCTATTTAATGCTGATGGATGCAAAATCTACGATGAAGATGACTTCGTAGCACAAAGAGAAGTTAAAATGACAGGAACAGAAATTAATGGAATTTATCGTCTGGATGCTGTGGATGCAAGATCAAATACAAGCAAGTTTAATGATCCAACGAATGCTCATGCTAATGTTACAAAAATGACAAGTAATCTCTGGCACCGAAGACTCGGCCACGTGAATTATACCGATGTCAATCGACTCAAAGATGACTTAGCTACAGGTATAAATTTTGCAAACAGTGACGCTGTTGAACTACCATGCAAAACTTGTCTTGAAGGTAAACAATCCAGACAGCCTTTCAAAGTAAATAAAGACAAGCTAGTAGCTGAACATAAACTAGATTTATTGCACACAGACCCATATAGACCTATGCCTATTGAATCCTGAAGTGGTAGACGTTACATGTTAACTATTATAGATGATTATGCCAGAAAACGTTTTGTATATTTCCTTCAGTATAAAAGTGAAGTTAAAACAGTATTTCAGCAATTCATAGCCATGATTGAAATGGAATGTAATACCAAAGTCAAGATATAACGTTCAGATAATGGCACTGAATACTAATCAGGAACTCACAGATTACTTCAAGGAGAGGGGCATAAAACATCAACTAACTGTGCCCTATACTCCTCAACAAAATGGGCTAGCGGACACAGCTATTTATAAAGTTCGATGTATGCTTCAGGATTCTGGCTGTGATCGAAGAATGTGGGCTGAGGCTGCAAATACAGCGGCTTATATTATTAATCGTTCTCCAACTAAGAAGCTCTTAGAAGCAACACCTGAAGAAGTGTGGTCAGGAAAACGGATTCATCTAAAGCATATCAGAATATTTGGAAGCAAGGCTTATGCTCATATCCCACATGAAAAAGAACAAAGTTAGATCCGAAGAGTAAACAATATATATTTGTCGGCTACTGTGAAGATAGTAAAGCGTACAGACTCTTTGACCCACTAACACATAACATTATAAAATCACGAGATGTCATATATTATGAAGAGCAGATGTTTTAAACTAAAAAAGAAAACAATCAAGCTAAAATTCAACCACAACAGATTATACTCTACTCAGATGAAGGGAGTGATGTAGAATTTAATAAAGAGATTTCTATACATGATCAAGAAAATGATGATGAAAATGCGTCAAATAAAGACAATAATGCAGAGCAACCTGAAGAACATACTAACGATCAAGAACTCAATGAAGATGAAGCAAGATATCCAAAAAGAAATCAAGACAAAGGAGTATCCTGATTATATGTTATATTATACAATCTGTGAGCAGCTGGAACCTATTACTGTACAAGAAGCTCTATTACTGTACAAGAAGCAAGTGATGAAAATACCGAGTGGAAGGATGCCATGCAAAGAGAATTGGATTCTTTTCATGAGAATAATGTATGGACACTAGTGGATAAACTCAAAGGGGTCAATACTGTCAAATGCAAATGGGTATTCAAAGTCAAGCGTGGCATTGATGGCGAGATTATACGTTACAGAGCCAGGTTAGTAGCTAAAGGTTTTACCCAAAAGTATGGTATAGATTTTTCTGAAACTTTTGCTCCGGTTGTTAGGCATAGTTCAATTAAACTATTACTTGCTTTAGCTGCTCAAATGAACCTTATTGATAGATCATTTAGATGTATAAACAGCTTTTTTATACGGAGATCTAGAGGAACAGATATATATGTATGTCTCAACCTGAATGTTTTGTTAAAGTAGGTAATGAGAATAAGGTTTATTTGTTAAAGAAGGCGATATACGGTCTGAAGCAATCTTCATATGCATGGAATAAAAAGGCGAAAAGCGTTCTTGTTAAATTAGGATATAAGCAATGTAAACATGAACCTTGTGTATTTACCAAAATTAGAGATAAGTCTATAATTATTGTAGCTCTCTATGTAGACGACTTCTTTGTTTTTTACAATGATTTATCTGCGGCAAATGATCTGAAAGAAACTCTTAATACGAATTTTAAAATCAAAGATTTAGATGAACTTGCTCATGCTCTGGGGATGAAAGTTGAAAGAAATAGAGAGTTGGGAAGAATCAAAATTAGCCAGAAACAGTATTTGCTTTCTATATTGGCTAAGTTTGGAATGCTAGACTGCAAGCCAGTAGCAACTCCTCTCGATACCAACACTAAATTATCATCTGCTAATGAGGAAGGTAAAATAGATGTACCTTATCAGCAGTTAATTGGTTCTCTAATGTATCTTACAATTAGTGTTTCCACTAGACCAGATATTACTTATGCTGTTTCTTATTTGAGTCAATTTAATCTGAAGCATTCCTATAAGCATTGGCAAGCTGCTAAAAGAGTTCTTCGCTATCTTAAAGGTACCTCAGATTTTGGTTTAATTTATTCAAAAACTACTGATTGTAAGTTAATAGGATACGTAGATGCAGACTGGTCAAATGATCCTATTGACAGGAAATCCTTCACTGAATACGCATTTACATATGCTCAAGGTGCGGTTTCATGGGAATGCCACAAGCAGAAAAGTGTGGCCTTGTCGTCTACAGAAGCTGAATACATGGCTCTAAGCGAAGCGACTAAGGAATCAGTGCATATTGCGGCCTTTCTAAGCGAGATTTTAGGAAAGAATAAGACTGTTAATCTATATGATAACGATAAATGTGTTGATCTGTACAACGATAATCAATCAGCTCAAAAAATTGCGAGTAATCCAGTTTATCACAGACGTACTAAACATATAGATACTCGTTATCAATTTGTACGAGAGAAAGTTGAAGAAGGTAAAATCAATATCAACGGGTAGAGAGATCTCTGCCGCTGATGAGCGATCTCGTCAGCGTCGCATCCTGGTGCATCCTACTCTCAGCGCAAATAAACCACGCGACAAGATCCAACCGCGTTCGCGCCGAATAATATTTCCGCGCTCTACCGCGCTCTCACGCGCCCCGCGCGCTCTCGCCGCTGACAGTCGGCACACGCCGTGGATATTTAAACGATATAAAAACGCGTAAACACGCGCCGCCGGCACGGCCCGTATTCCAAAGGCCGAGATTCTCACGCGGCATTTAAATCAGCAATCGCGACCGAATTAATTGTAATATCGGACAATAATAAAGAGATCTACTGGCACCGTCCGATACGGCAATCTGCATACGCAATTACCGCTCATGTACACACGCTCACGAATACTGTACATACATACACGCATCGTTCGCACGTACATCCACCGCTCACGCATACGGTACATACATACACGCATCGTTCACACGTATATTCACCGCTCACGCATACTGCACATACATACACGCATCGTTCGCACGCCCATTTCATCGCTCGCGTACACTGTACATATACACACCCATCATTCGCTTATATATTCGCCGCTCGCATATTACTTGCACATTACACATACGACCAAACACATACATGTAACGCTACTCACGTACATACATTGTAAACACATACACACACTGTAAATAATCACTCTTTATACTTGTACATGCACTCTACGATTTATTCTAAATAAACCTTTTGTTTTACTTTAACATCACGTCTGTTGTCTCGCTAAACCCTTTCACGAGCCCTGATCCCGACAGAGCGAATCCGAGCCGAACTCGCAAAAGCGGAACGTTATAGCTTCAACGTGTGTGAACAGTTTATAAAAAATGTCTTTCACTATTGAAGAAAAAGTGGAATTAGTTCTGTTACGAGGCGATGGATATTTATCATACAATGTAGTTAGTAATGTATTTTATGAGAAACATCCTAATCGACCAAAACCGACAGCATCGGAAATACAGAAAATTATTCAAACTTTTATAAGTACCGGAAGCGTTATGAAACAAAAGCACCGACGCCCTGTATGGTCAGAAACTGACGAAATAAATGTTTTAGCTGCATTTTCTCATAATCCAAGAACATCTATCCGTGCTGTGGCAACTAATTCTGGAATATCAAAGTGGATTGTTCACAAAATATTAAAAAAGAACAAGTTATACGACCATATAAAGCAATTACAGTACACAAACTTTTTCCGCAAGAATTTGGACCACGCATTAATTTTGCTTTATGGATATTCGACAAAGTTGCTGATAATCCGAGTTTTGTTCGCCGATTTATGATTACAGATAAATGTATGTTTTACACAAATGGAATGGTTTCTAATCAGGTTTCAAGAATGTGGGCTACAGAAAATCCGCAATGGATCCGAGAAAATAATAATCAATATCGACAATCTGTTATGGTGTGGTGCGGCATTTATAACCGTCAAATAATTGGACCATATTTCTTTAAAGAGATTATCAACGGACAAGTCTATCTCAAATTCCTCGAAACGTATTTGTACGGCGTTTTGGAGATTATTGCCACTTGAACGAAGAAGAAATTTATGGTTTCAACAGGATGGTGTCCTGCCTCATTATGCTGTGTCAGTCCGAAATTGGTTGGACCAACATTTTCACAACAGGTGGATAGGACGTGGTGGACCATCAACGTGGCCTCCGAGATCACCCGATTTTTCTGCCTGCGACTCTTTCTTTGGGGCTATTTGAAACAGATAGCTTTTCAAACACCAGTGGAAAATGTTAATGAACTACGTACGAGGATTTTAGCTGCCTGTACAAGAATAAATGATAAGATGTTGAAACGCATAGAATCAGAATTTTTGAGAAGATTGCAAAGTTGCATTTTTAATGACGGAGGACATGTTAAAGGAAAGACTAAATACAAAATGTATTAAAAAGTTCTTGTTATCCCTAACTAAATACAAACATTGAAAAATATAAAGAATGTGAACAAGTTTTTTGTTAATTTACGACCTTGCGTGACCTTGAATGTCCTTTAATTATAGGTCTTTGTGCTCGTCTTTGCAACCGCTATCACATTATGAATAAAAAAATACAGCTTCCCATTTAAAGAAATTCAGATTACCTTTAGATATCCTCTATACCTCCAATCACAAAAAGCTAATTGCGCCATATTGTGCCCTCTTTCTAACCAAACAACTTTTGTTTAAACAACTTTTTTGTATCTTTAATTTTCTACGAAATATTTACGCGTATCCACTTAAATCAGACATACTGTAGATATTGCATAAAGGACTAATAGATTTTTAATCCAGCACGGTGTTTTAGCAGCTACAATTAAGTGTAATAAGTGTGGTAATGATCTATATATTGATAAAAAAACGTTATTGCATCGAATGTGAAACATGTCTTCAGGCAGTGCTTGTACTTGGTTTCTGATCGTCGGACGTTCCTGGCTGGTCTTCGGTAATAAATGTAGGATGATAAATCTCTGCCACGACATCAAAGAAGGTTTCAATTCGTTCCAGTCGGCTATAGGCGCGTTTGAAGAGGTATTCGGATAAATACCCAAGAACGTGTTCTTCTCTAGTTCCGTACCTTGGAATATTTCCCCGAACCTCTCTCCAAACACGCTCTATATATTGAGTGTGTGCGCCTGTAAATTTAAAAAATATATTGACATAACACAGCGGAACATTAAAAATTAGTTATTTGTAATGTATATTAAGTTTTAAACATTTTTTACCAGTTTCTCAGGATCGACAAAATTGTAGGAATGGTTCACTGTCAGATGTTGGAAGCCTTCATTTTTTAAACAATTATATGACTTCCAACAATCTGACACGATGGTGATTCCTGGCAATATCCATTCCTTGATACACGCCAGAAGTGTCTCTTCTGTCCGATCCTCTACTGGAACGATGAATATCTTCTTTGAGTCTCGCTCGTATCCTCCAAAAATCCAATAACCTTTTACAAGCCGGCGACGATTGTATTTCCGTTTTCCAATTTTTGCCTCGTCGATTTCCACTATGCGCCCTGGGCCATCAAGCTTCTGGCTATGTTTTTAACCCAGAACACACAGACCTCTAATTAGAAGTATTCTGATTTATGTTACTATATCTCTTTAATACACATACAGATGTCTATTAGAATATATTAAAATATTACTTACTTCTCGGCAAAAATTGAACCAGTCTACAATTGTGGCCGGCGCAACGCCAGTCTCGTCCTGCGTGTCATCTTGACGTGGATGTCGCAACATTAAAAAGCATGCAACAATTTTGCAAACTGTTGCAATGTCAAGATGACTTCGATCGAACCAAGTACCAATCTTAGCACTTCTCATAAAATCACACTCTATGGAGACACATTTCTTATGTACGTTTTTTACAAAGTATTTTCTACATCGATACAATAACGTTTCTTTATCAATATATAGATCATTATCACACTTATTACACTTAATTGTAGATGCTAAAACACCGTGCTGGATTAAAAAATCTACTAATCCTTTCTTACAATATGTAAGGTGTGTAAATTCTATGAAACTTAACATTGCGCGTGGATGCAAGTTTGCGTCTAACAATAATAACATTATCGCATATACAGGGTGCCCCATTTTAACTTTTACACCGTAATATCTCGAAAACTAAGCTTATCGAAAAAAATGTTTTAAATAGAACTTACTCTGTTTCAAGGGGGACATCTTATTATAGACACAAGTCCTATCTAGGTGGAGGTGTCTCCGAGATTTCAAGGTAATCTTTGTCTTTTTAAATGGAACTATCCTAATTTTTTTATATAAATAGATTTTTCGCAATTTTTGACATAAAAAGTTATAAGGGTAAGATGGCCAAAAAGTGACTAGTTTACGAGATATTTTGTACTTTGATTTGGCATAATTTTACATAAACTGTGAAAAATCTCGTCAAATATTCATTTTTCGATGACCTTACCTCAATACTTTTATGCGCAAAATAATGAGAGGAATCAATTGGTGTGAAGAAAACACATAGTTGTTCTTAAGAAAAAATATGTAGTAGCTATTTGCAAATTACATATTTTTTTAAAAAACAATTATGTTTTCTTCACACCAATTGATTCCTCTCATTATTTTGTGCATAAAAGTATTGGGGTAAGGTCATCGAAAAATGAATATTTGAGTTCTTTCAGTTTATGTAAAATTATGCCAAATCAAAGTATAAAATATCTCGTAAACTAGTCACTTTTTGGCCATCTTACCCTCATAACTTTTTATGTCAAAAATTGCGAGGAATCTATTTATATAAAAAAATTAGGGTAGTTCCATTTAAAGAAACAAAGATCACCTTGAAATCTCGGAGACACCTCCACCTAGATAGGACTTGTGTCTATAATAAGATGTCCCCCTTGAAACAGAGTATGTTCTATTTAAAATATTTTTTTCGATAAAACTTTAAAAGTTTTCGAGATATTACGGAGTAAAAGTTAAAATGGGACACGCTGTATATAACATTATGCATTTGTTTCACATTGTTGTGTTTAAATTTCGTGCACTCTAGCGAAAAATAACCAAAATGAGCATGTGGCCACAGAGCATACTCATGTCGCTGCATTTCGTCGGTATGACAGATTTTCTAACCTGAATAGTCCTCAACTTTAACCATTAATATTTCGCTTCGCGGGGCAGAGCGACACTTTTTTCTGCCAGATTCATTCATTTCGTGCAAAAACGCGTCGAATGAGCCTAATTTTATCGATATTTGAAGTGAAGTAGCTAAACTGAATAATTACCCTACATATGAAATTAATAGTTACCCATGTGAAATGACTACCGATTTCTAGTATTGAGTATTGGCGCTGTACTAGATGCCAGTACTGGTGCGATACTGGTGAAATATTGGGATGATAGAATTGGGCCAAGACTCGAATTACAGTACTACTGTGGTACAGGATTCCAGTATTGCTGCAGTACCGATTTCCATTATTGTAACAGTATTAAATCAGTACCAATTCTCAACACCATAACAATACCAAGAATCAATACCAACCCAGTACAGTAACAGTATTAAATATCTGTACCGATTTTCAATACTATGACAGTACCAAAAATCAATACCAACCCAGTACAGTAACAGTATTAAATATCTGTACCGAGTTTCAATACTACAATACTATGACAGTACCAAAAATCAATACCAACCCAGTACAGTAACAGTATTAAATATCTGTACCGAGTTTCAATACTACAATACTATGACAGTACCAAAAATCAATACCAACCCAGTACAGTAACAGTATTAAATATCTGTACCGATTTTCAATACTATGACAGTACCAAAAATCAGTACTATATTATTAATTAATATTATACATTATTAATTAATACTTTGTATATGAGAGCCATAAAATTTCGACAATAAACGAAAAAGTAATAATAACAATTTTTTGCATTTTCTGCGTTTAATACTGCCAAATCATCACTATACATATTAAAATAATCTCGACATGCTAAAATCATCACTACATAATAATCGATTTTTAAAAACAATCAATTTAATATCTGAAGTTCCCGTTGGGGTTGTATCAGAAATTAAATGAAGTAGTATATCTTTAACATTATTAGTCGTTCTGTGCAAGCCTTATATAATTCTAATGACTAAAACTTAAATACGAGATAGATATTGCATCACACGTTGCGTAGCGGTAAACGAACGAATTCGTTCAATACTAGAAATCGGTACTGGGCCATTATCTCGCCGGTAGTCATTTCCCACTTGGGAACTAGTAACTGATCACTATTTTTTGTAATATATACCCAGATAACAAAATACTTCCACGGTACTGGTACGGTGAGCGTACATCGTACTCTGCGTATCAGTACCGTACCTACCACGTACGTGCGTACCATAAGCGTACGTTACCAGTACACCGTACTGGTACGCGGTACGGCTACCGTAGCGTTACTGTGCGCTTGATGTTAGGTTATGATCGCGTACGCTGTACTCTCACAGTACCAGTAAAGTACCAGAACGGGAATGCATTTTCGTACCGGCTTTTTTCCCCTTTTTCCCCATCACACGCCCCTTTTCTTTTATTATTAAAGGTTATACATTAAGAAAACAGTTATTTTAATTGTAATTAAATTATAAAGAATTTATTTATTTAAACACTAATATATATGTATATATGTATATAATGTATATATGTGTATATGTGTATATGTATATAATTTATATATGTATATAATGTATATATGTGTATATGTGTATATGTATATAATTTATATATAATTAAAAAATTGTGTATAATTAATATAAAATATTTATATAATTAAATTAAAATTAACAACTTAATTAAATTTAAAAAATTATGAAGGGGAAAGAGCCCCATCTCCGCCCTTTCCTGTGAAGCACACCAAACAATTTGCCTCTGCATACTTTACCCTGAAAAAGAAAACAAATAAATTAGGGGTAAGAACGGCCCCACCCCGCCGTTCTCTGTGAGGCACAACCAAACAATTTGCCTCTCCATACTTTACCCTGAAAAAGAAAAAAAAATTAGGGGTGAGAACGGCCCCACCTCGCCGTTCTCTGTGAAGCACATCCAAATTTGATACTGCTTCTCCAAGGTACAAAAAAATTTTAAACTTACCACTAACAACAGTCTGGTGGACTGCTAAAAAGCACTATATTACCATCAGTCTCGTCGTATAGATCTGGAATAATTTGATTTATTATAGAAATTAATTATTTGTTATTTGTTATTTAAGAACAAAATTAAAAAGAAAAGTTATTTTTTATATTATGTAATTCAAGTAGTTTTATTTTTAACTTTAATTCTTTCTTTATTAATTAATAATTAAAATTTAATAAATTTTTATAATTTATATAATTACTATAAATTATTATATTTCTTTATTTACCATCCTTGAACGAATTTTCCTGCTCCCCCCATAGCACCTGCAGATCTTCGTTCTGTGCCATCTTCTCCAGGGTCTGATCGTCGTTCGTGTTGTCCTCGGTTTCGTCGTTGTCCTCCGCTTCATTCGTGTCCTGGGTGTCTTCGATGTCGTTGTCCTCCGCTTCATCCGTGTCCTGGGTGTCTTTGATGTCATTGTCCTCCGCTTCATCCGTGTCCTGGGTGTCTTCGATGTTGTTGTCCTCCGCTTCATCCGTGTCCTGGGTGTCTTCGATGTCGTTGTCCTCCGCTTCATCCGTGTCCTGGGTGTCCTCCATTTCATTTGCATTTTCAGCTCTCTCCGTGTGCTGGGTCTCTTCTAGTTCGTTGGCGTCCTCAGCTTCCTCCTGGGTGTCCCCGAATCCTGTAGTATCTTCTTCCGGATTGTTCATTCGCCGGCGTCGATTTAGTGGGATTTCCTCATTTTCTTCATGAAGAGGGGCTTGTCGTCGTTTCCTATTGTAACGCCATTTTCTGGTTTTAAGGCTTTTCAGAGCCTTCTCCAAAGCTTCATGGAATTCGACGTTGTTGGGGTTCGGAAAATGTTTATTGGAGTTTATGGCATCTGGAAAAATTTACGAGAAACATCTTAGTTATCGTCATTTATTCAATGTAGAATATAAACACTGACGGTATTTTATACGAACCTTGACATGCTTGAGCGAAGCGACTGTCACGCAATTTGCATCCCCCTGGTCCAGTTCTTCCATTTAACGTGAGGTGTGATGAAATCTCCTCATCTTCGGGAAATACGCTGCGAAAATACTCTGCAGTGCAATCAACTGGATTGGCCCGTCCAAGATAAACGAAGTACCCCACCTGTAACAAAATTTTTGTAGTAAACTGAATTACTGTAAATATTATATTTAGAAAAAATTCTTACCAAATCATTATAAATTTCTTCGTCAACTTCTTCGAAGGCCAAAAAATCGTCCACAGTTCTAAATGAAATACCTTGTGGCTTCACTGGTCTCCTCACTGCAGACTCTCGCATCAGTCGTTTAATGATCTTCGAATTTTCACTGCAGGAAAAAATGAAATTATGGCATTAAAAATTCATTTATTGTAAGTTGCTATTTCTTAGTGAAATCATTAATACTTACTCTGTTTTATTTTCAATAGAAATTTGTCGCTCTTCCATACGACGTAGTTGCGCCATGATCATTCTGAAATAAAATTGATGTCTTTATTCCTGCACATAGACGACTATCTTCATTGTAATAAATATCTAAATTGTAATAAATGTTTTTGAAATTTACTTTAAAGACCGCACTATATCATGGGATGTTCCTTCGTCTTCTGTCCACCCTTCATGTCCTTGTCTGGCTTGTGATAGGCGATTGCGTTGTACAGGTGATGGTGGTGGTCGTGATAATGTTTGTTTATGTTGTGGTGGTGGATGAATGTTTTGTGTGAATGATTTTGTGGCTGGTGAAAGAGAGCGTGATGATGTTCGTTTATGTTGTAATGTTGGTTTTGATGGTGGATGAATGTTTTGAGTGAATGATTTTGTGGCTGGTGAAAGAGAGCGTGATGATGTTTATGTTGTGATGTTGATGTTGATGGTGGATTAATGTTTTGTGTGAATGATTTTGTGGCTGGTGAAAGAGAGCGTGATGATGTTTGTTTATGTTGTAATGTTGGTTTTGATGGTGGATGAATGTTTTGAGTGAATGATTTTGTGGCTGGTGAAAGAGAGCGTGATGATGTTTATGTTGTGATGTTGGTTTTGATGGTGGATGAATATTTTGTGTGAATGATTTTTTGGCGTGAAGGTGAGTGTGATGAGATTAGTCTATGTTGTAATGGTGCTGATGGAGAGGGTATGTGTTCATATGATTGTGCAGGTGAGAATGATAATGATGGAGCATGCAGGGGTGATGATGCTGGGAATTGTGAATGTTGATATTGTGGTAATGATGCTGTCTGTCTTTGTGTAGTTGTGGGTGTAGTCATGTTTTGTGCCATATGTCCTTGTGTGTTTTTTTTTCGTCTCTTCGTTGCAATTCCTGAGAGTGAGATGTGCGATATTTTGCAATATCCGTACTCAGTAATTGCAACGCTTTATGTGTTATCTTGTCCGCTTCTCTTCCTCTCCCTCGTCCTCGTTGACTCATCTAAATAAAAATTTGAAAGTACCCACCTAATGAAGACCATCTTAATCCCTAGTATGTAGAATAATTGCAACTATCCAAACGTCAACAATAGGATCTCTATGCCCTTCAATGTGCCAATAAGGCATGCGAAAACATTTACTCTGCACTTCATTGAGATCTATTATAATGACTTCATCAGAAAATAAAGAACATCGGAAGACACCTAATGATGACGATGGCAAACCAACATCGAAAAAATCTTCAACTCTACAAAACTCTTTAACCGCCAACTGATAATGCTCACGCGAGAGAATGATATTCTGAACAAGACAAACCTTTGAATTTTGTAATATTATCGTATTATCCTGATTCTTCACCGATATACGAAATTTTCCTGTGTCTAAAATCTGAAACTGGCGACTATCTAGCGGGACATCAAAAACTACAGGACTAACCCAGGGTCTACTGGAACGCGTCACTTCCTCAGTTATATTTGCAATGTTTTGTGTAACTTGGAACTTTTCAAATCGCCTATTTACGATTTGCTGCAAATGTTGATGAGGCTTGCGGCAAGCATTGCGGAAATACGTCATATTATTTTCGTATGGAAACATGGACAATTCATTCAAGGAGCCAAAGCGTCTCACGTCATCTACGAGATGTAAAAGACAATGAGTAATGTAAGAAAGAAATTCTGGACCATATATATCTTCTGCTCTATTCACGAAAATGCTTAATGCTGTATGTGCAAAATCAAGACGATCTTCTAATAAGGAAGAACTGACCAGAATTCGAATGGCGGAATGTAATAGAAGAAAATGTTTGTACGCAGCAGGATTTATAAGTCCGTAATAAACAACTGGAGCAGTATATAAAAGAAGTTGGCGATTTTCCGTAGCCTTAAATCCTCCATATTTTTTTATTAATTGCGGTTTTCGTGAAAATGCCTTAGGGCAGTAATTCTTAATTTGCTGTAGACGTGCCGTCATAATTTGAAGTAATCTAGCTGAAAGTTTTAAACTTGGATTATATTTTCCATCAACAAGAACGCTATTTATTTTTGGGACGACACCAAGACAAACGGTGTGCATGTAGTCGAAGACTGAGTTACCAACCCCATCCTCAAAGTAAGCAAAGCAGAATCAGAATCTGTATGATGTTCTCCATCAATGTGCTGTCTGTACTCTTCGTCTGTACGGGGCCTGTGTTGACTACCACGATAAACTACTACTCCACGACGGAGCCAATTTCCCCGAATCCAACATTTTGAACACGGAAATATACTGCCATGGCCTTTATGACCCAGTACAAAAGCCCGAGCAGGAGAATCAGCTATGAAACACCTCAATTCAATTAGTTTTAATTGATTATAAAAAACAACTCCACGATTTAATACATCCCGAACTTCATCTACAAAATATTGGAATAATTCCTGCGCATTAGTTGGTTTCGATGAACCTCGCCAGACGCCTACGATTTCGGGTTTACTTCGAGGAATATTTGCAATCCTAATTTGTATTGGCCACATTTGAATTTTGCCCTGCCCATCTAATGTTCCACCATCTGTGCTAAAGTCTACCATCAAAGTGTCAAGTGGAATCAGTTCCAGAGAGGTTTGTTGAAGAATGGAAAGAATACCTGTCTCAAATCCTAAATGGAGATATTCACCCCCTGCAATATTAAATGTGGGATGCGCGGTCCGTGGAGTCTTTAAAAGCGTTCTACTATCTTTTGGCAATGTGGATAAACAAGGATGTGTTCGAACAACTTGTAAAACAGCATTTACTTGCGTATGAGACATATCACTGCATACGAAGACTTCAGCAAGGCGTTCTTGAAAATTATCAATAGTATTTTGAGGCTCAATATCATCATTATCTGAAATGGATTCAACAACGTTTGAAGAACTTAATACTTCATCGATTTCATTGAAAGCAAATTGCACATCATCAGCTGGTGCATCAGAAGATACAAAAATTTCATCTTCCTCAGTCTGACTGCATTCCGCAAGAATTTGACCTTCGTCGACTAAGTTTGAATCGGCTCTAGCATTAGCAATATCTAAATTCTGCTGTTGTAAACATTCGTATTCATTACGTGCAGCTCTTTCTAATTTTTCCAAACGACGACGATGGGCTGCAGATAGTAAATGATAAGACTTGCGACTGCGCCTGTTCGCCAAACGCAACATATCGATGAAATAAAATATGAACAAAAGAAATGAACGATACGAAAAAATAACAACCCGAGGAAGAATAAATGAAGTCTGAAGTGGAAAAGCCTAAACTAAAAAAGACAAGTTTTTCTAGTCGACTTAAAACTCAATGATATGTAATAAAACCCTGAAAAGAATAAGAATTAAATTATGTATTAACAATATGCTTGCAAGTGATTAAAGAAAATAATTTATTATTAGGAGTCTTTCGGAAAACAGTTCTATATACTCAATAATAAGACATTAACAATAAATAAGAATAAGATAAATAAAATACCTGTAACAAATTCTGCAAACCTCGTCCGTTGTAATTACCTCAGCAATCTGACCTGTGGATTAAGAATGAAACGTAAATGTAAGGTATAAAATGATTGAAAATACGTACAATTAAACAAACACATTTGTTGAATTGAGTTTTCATTTAACCATTAAATCATTATTACCAATTGAGAATTCATAGTGGTGTATTGACAATATAGATTGAAAATTAAATTATCCTGTACTATGGAATCTAAGACTAAAATTAATAATAATAATATAAAATTATAATAAACAGTTAATAATTGTACTTAATATAATGATGTACTTAATTTATAATATTAAAAAGAAATACTATATATTAAAATCTTTTCTATTTTTAATTTACAGTTTTAATTTTATCTAATATGGTAAAAGTTGAATGGATCTGCATTCTTTCTACCAGGCTGTAAATCAAATTCAAGAACTCCTGGTCATTTCTTTCCAAAAATGTCACATTAACATGTAAATGGAAAGAAGCTGTAAATAATGATATTATTTTAAATATTTCACCAGAGGATTAAGGAAATATAAAATATATCACTTGTATTTCTTGCCTGAAGATTATATCTATACTCTAAATTGTCGAAGATTGAAACATAATGTAGTACCTAATGTAAATATATGTAATATAGAAGCAATTAAAGCAGAAATACATGATACAAATATTACTGAGCATTCACAATTTGAAACAAATAGCTCTGACTTATTAAATGAACAATGTGGAACAAATACACAAACAAATATACTAACTGATAACAAATTACAATCTGAAATTAGTAGTGGTATAAATGAAATTTCGATAAGTAATTTAATATGTGTAGAAACAGGTGCGTTACAAAATATTCAATAAATGAAACAATTAATCATTCCAGTACACCAAAAACTTCAAGAAGTATACTTGCTTCCATTACAAGACAATCTCACTTAACACCAAAAACACAAAAAATATACAAGAAAGCTGTAATGCTAGCAAATAGAGAAACCAGATAAAAGCAAAAATAGTTATAGAAGGTTAAAGAAGTTAATTATAGAAGGTGTCTGAAAAATGCCAAAAAATTTGCAGATATATAATTTTGTAAACAGATTAATAGTTTAACTTCAACGCAAAGATTATTTTTTAATATGCAACTAAAGAACATAAAGTATTCCCAAAAAATAATTTTAAAAAACTTTTTAATGAATTAAAATCTTTATTACAATCAATGTGTACTTAGAACGAAATTCAATATATTTGAATAATGCTTTGAATTACAATAATTTTATTTCTATTTACAGATTTTATTTTTTCAAAAATAATATTATTTAAAAATAATTGGTAAATAACATATATATAATTATTTCTTATTATTTTTTGAATGTTTTATAAAAATAATGTATTAAAAATGTAAAAATTATATATACAAACTAAATCTGCACAATTGTTGAGATGTATAAAAGAAATCATAAAAGAATTGACTAAAGCTAGCTTGATAAATATTGCAACTATATGTGACCAAGAAGGAACAAACATGACATGTATTATAAATCTTTTCCAGGATTCAAAAAGCAAATGTATAAAAACAGGTCAAGAATTAAAATACCTAAAATAATTAAAAAACAATTAAAATAATTAAAATACATAAAATAATTTTCAATTTTATATTTTAGAAGATATTATTCAACTTTTTGAGCAAAATATTGTACCTATTTATGATCCACCACATCTTTTTAAAAAATCCGTAATAATTTATTTAAAAATTTGGAATTCAATGCCACTATATTGAAAGCGAACAAACGACAGTTTGTGTCATGGGATATTATTGAATTAGCATATAAAATGGATACCAAAATTAATAAACCAACATGTCATTAAATTAAAAATTAAAAAGATGAAAGTAAAATATGCTCTGCTCAAGTTTTTAGTGCAAGATTAGCAACGTATCTAGAATACAATAGCAAAATCAAAAGTAATTTGATAAATCTTATCACTTTCTTCAAATATTTGCATATAATAAATAATTGCAATAATAAAAAAATAAATATAAAAAATATAAATATAAAATGTAAATATATAAATATATAAATATATAATATATAAATATATAATATATAAATATATAATATATAAATATATAATATATAAATATAATATATATAAATATAATATATATAATAAATATAAAATATAAATATAATATATATATTCATCTATCAGGAGGATTCATTGAATCATAAATTGGTCTGTTACAAATACCAAAGCAGGATACGATACAGCAATGGTATTGGATTTTTTAAACACAATTTTTGATTCTATTAACGCACATACTTTGCACCCACAAACTCTTCTACGCGTATTAGTAGTAACAAATAATAGTAAGCATCACAATTTTTGATCATATGCTATTAAACGATTATCGAACATGAGATATATGTGAATCCAAAAACTAAACAATCCGTTAAATGTATATCTTCATTAAAAAATATATTATTTACTTTACGTGGATTTAAAAAAATCAACCAAAAAATGGATATTTACTTTACGTGGATTTAAAAAAATATGGAAAATTATTGATAATGCAGGAATGAAATTTTTAAAAACAAGAGATATTAATCAAGATTCTTTAGAAAATTTTGTTGGTATATTTTGTAGCCATGGACATAGAAATATAAATTTTTCGTGTATTTAATTCTGCGGAACATATAAAACATTATTAATTAATAATTTTACTGGTAAACGATCTGTACATTTTAATTGCGAAAATATAAATAATGTGCGATTTATTATTTAATTTAAAACAATTTGTAAAAAATGCTACTTGTGTAAATAATATTACAGAATAAACCGTAGAAGATTTTTTAATAGAATCATTTCAAATTAAAAATATAGAAAAAACACATAAAGCATATCCGTTACAGGAAAATAATAGATTATATATTGCTGGCTGATCGGCTATGGCCCCAGACAACACCACGTCTAAAATCGGGACATAAGACGTCTTAAAGATGTCTTAAAGATGTCTTAAAGATGTCTTATTCTTATAATATGATATCTAAAAGACATCTTAATGACGTCTTTAAGACGTCTTATGTCCCGATTTTGGACGTGGTGTTGTCTGCCCTTCCAGTATATATGCAATGACGTATATAACTAGATAATATTTATGCAATAATGTACATTAACTAAACAGCACAGATCTGCTTTCTCTTTAATTCTATCGTACAGGAAGCAATGACAGAGTCTATAGGATAGAATGAGAAAGCACAGAGGCTATTCAACGTTCTCACTTTGTCTTAAACTGCCAATTTTCGACTTCACTTCCCCGAGGAAATGCTTGGTCTAGGTATATATGTTATTGTATATATGTTCTAAGGCGTAAATAAATAAAAAATGGAAAGAAAATTGAGAATGAAAAGCCGTTGAATGATTTTCAATCCATCATTAAAACTAAAAAAGGTTATCAAATTAATTGTTATATGAAAAATTACTTACCTCAGATACTGGATAAATGAAAATGATCCCTTGAATCCTTGAAATATCCTTGAAATAGCCTCTAAACTCCTTGTAATAACTTGAAAAATTACGGAAGTAAGTAAAACACGTCCGTACGACTTCACGTTATCACCAAGAAGAACAAAAGATAGCACAGAGAAAAACAAAATAGCCGCGCTAGGAGATTTCCGTTATTGGTCAACTGTGCTGATTACCTTATGGAGGATTCACATTGCGTCCACGCGTTATGGAAGATTCACTGCGTGGACGCAGTGTGAATCCTTCATAAGTAACCAGTACAGTTGACCAATCAGAAGATCTTAGTGTTCAACTAGCCATCAGATCCTGGCCGCGCTTGCGTCGGTTGCGCGCGCCAAAATATATATATCAATTATAGGAATAAATATTAATATCATATTAATTTAAAATTAGAATAATAATTTTAATAAAAAAGTTTTTACTATTCAATTAATTAATTTTATTATGTGTGTAGTGTATAATAGAGTTTGGTTCATCATTTTAGGTTTCAATACATGCTCAGTACGCCGTACTGGTATGGTATAGCTATTGTGCGATATGTACCGAACAGTATATGCAGTACAGATACGATGATGGTACGCTGTATCATAGTATCATGTATCCTTTTTGTACTGATACCGTACAGTTACGCCGTACGCCGCCATCTCGTGGCAGTACAGTAACAGTACGGTAACAGTATCTCGTGCGGGAATCGCACGCTTGGTTATCTGGGTACCCATGTGGGAATTACATACGTCAGACCAGTATTAGATACTGCCGAGGTACAGATCCAGTACCGAGTACGGGTTTCACGTTTCCGTACTGGCATAGTACAAAGCCAGTATTAAAATAACAACGTTTTAGTACTAGCCCATTATCTAAATCAGTATTGAATAATGGTACCGAGACGGTATAACGCCGGTACATTTATGGTACTGTCCCTGTACTAGAATTGGCAAAAGGAGGGCGTCGTTTGCCAGTACCGAGACGGTATAACGCCACTACATTTACGGTACTACTCCTGTACTGAAATTGGCAAAAGGAGGGCGTCGTTTGCGAGTACCGAGACGGTATAACGCCACTACATTTACGGTACTGACCCTGTACTAGAATTGGCAAAAGGAGGGCGTCGTTTGCGAGTACCGAGACGGTATAACGCCACTACATTTACGGTACTGCCCCTATACTAGAATTGGCAAAAGGAGAGTGTCGATTGCCAATACCGAGACGGTATAACGCCGGTACATTTACGGTACTACCCCTGTACTGAAATTGGCAAAAGGAGAGCGTCGATTGCCAACACCGAGACGGTATAACGCCGGTAAATTTACGGTACTACTCCTGTACTGAAATTGGCAAAAGGAGAGCGTCGATTGCCAATACCGAGACGGTATAACGCCGGTACATTTACGGTACTGCCCCTGTACTAGAATTGGCAAGAGGAGAGTGTCGATTGGCAATACCGAGACGGTATAACGCTGGTAAATTTACGGTACTTTAACAGTGTCAAAGATCAGTATCCATTTACAATATCGATACTCAATATATTAAATTACTAACACTATAATAGTACTGTATGTTGATACCAATAATACTCTTTTTATGTAAATAAAATTTATATATCATTTATTTATATTTATATAATAATAATACAGAAAATAATACAGAACATATTTCACGAAAAATAATAGAACATATAATACATTAATAAATAACAGAACATATAATGAAATATTTTCACATTTCTTAACGAAGTTACTAAATGCAATATTGTAATTAAATATATCAAAACGATTATAATGATATCCAATCTTTATATATGTCTCTCTTCTTTCCAAATTGTTAGTAATTTTTAATTGATACTTGCTTTTTCTAAATTTTCTCTTTCCTTGCGGCCTCCGCACCGATCTACTGCTCCCGAAAACCATCGACTCATGGAAGAATTAATTTCTTTTTCTTCCTTAGTTCCAAACTTACTTATGAGAATATCTATCAAATAATTTTTAATTCTTACATTATAAAA
The DNA here is from genome assembly GCA_963971435.1 of Lasius platythorax. Lineage (NCBI taxonomy): Eukaryota > Metazoa > Arthropoda > Insecta > Hymenoptera > Formicidae > Lasius > Lasius platythorax. The sequence goes on from OZ020539.1 coordinate 3,045,479, forward strand.
TATATCAATTGATAGGAAAGTAAATAATTATTAAATAAATATTTAATTAAATGTTAATGTGTGTGTATATATATATATATATTACATTAACACTTAAGTAAATATTGATTTAATAATTATTAACTTAAAATTTTATTAAATATTAATATACATATATATATAAATGTTTAATAACATTTTAAGTTAATATTAATTTAATAGAAACTGAAATAACGCATACCCATAAGTAAGCTATAAATTTTCGTTTTGCTGAAGTTTAATTTTTTTATTTCATTTTTGTGTCGACCAAAAGCAGTGAACAGTACTTGAACATCTTTAGTCATTACAGCTGACAAAGCATTATGTATAGCCTTCTTGTGTGTTGGAGCTACATCAACATATTTTTCAAATAATGAACGCTGTAAAAATAAAAACCTATCAAGTATTGTATTTATTAAAGAAGATATTGAAATAATCTTAAAAAATCAATTACCAAGGCATTTTTTTTTTGTCAACGTCCATCGAAGCATCCAAAGTTTTAAAATCATCTAATATAGATGTCGGTAATTTAATTTCAATAATCTGTTTTAGAGCAGAAACTGGATTCATTTCATCTTTGTGTGATAAATTCAATAATAAATTGTTTTGCAATTCTTCAAAACCTTTTCGTATATTGTATAAAATACTTCTTTTCAGGTTATCCATTTTTTTTTGTATGAGTACTTTTACTTGCTCATAGCAAGCATTAGCAACGATTTGAGTTAATTCTGAAATGGGAAAACAAATAATATAAGTATTTATTCTTTAAAAAATCATGAGAAAATCTGTGAATTATATTATTCTAACCATTTTTCACAGATGAGCATATGAAAATTAATTTTAAGTGTTAAAAAATAGTACCATTATTATTATTATCTGTACAACTATTGTGTAATTTTGTTCTTTATAAAGGATTTGAATTATCGGCTTCGTCAGAGAGAGAGAGAGTCGCTGCACGTTTTTTACTTTTTTTGGCTGTCAAATCTTGCATCGCAAATAAACTTTTTTTAGCCTTGGAAGTACTTGGAAGTATAACTGATTCATCTGATGAACTGCTTTGAACTGTTGTTTATAAATTGTTTATAAATTGTTTATAATTGTTTAAATGGTTGTTTACTTATTGTTTATAAATTTAGAAATTTACGAATTTCAACAAATATTTTACAAACAATAAATACCTTCTTCTATTTCCATAACCTTTCTTTTTACAATTTTTTGACTTGAAAATGTTTGAAATTCCAAGTCACTGATTTTGCTTGATTTATCAGATTCGTTTTCCGTATCTGACAATTCTTCAGCATCTACATCAGACAATTCACTTGACAGTAAAGCCATGCCATCTAAAATGCGTGTTATACGACGTTGTCCCTGATCGAAATTATCTATAATGTAGATAATTCAGTGCATTTAATGAATATTAATATTATCTTGTGTAAAATGGAGTATTCTTATCATTACTAGAAAAACAATAGTTTTTTAATGTAAATTTGATTAATATATAAAAAGAAAAAGCTTTCAAATCTTATAAACCTTTGAAAGTGAATTAATTATCGTAGTATGGAAATATATTTTACTTTTTTTAACTTTTACTTACTAGCATCTTTTATTAATTTTACAGGATATTCCTTCCATGTTAATTCTGGAGCTTTAGATTCCTTACTCCATTCTTGTACTTTATTGTACTCGGATTTTGGCGGATATTTGCAAAGCCATGTGCGTTTGAGTTTTAATAGCCAGTCTTTTGGTACAAGATCTATACAGTGCTTTTTGTCTTGACACCGAATACTAGTAAACCAGACGACTACGTGCGTGACATTATCACTTAATTCGGTTCTATATAAATTATGAATGAATAATAAATTACAATTATTTTTCTTTATTGTTAAAAAAAGCTTTTAAAGCAATAATATTACGTTTTACTTTTATTTTATTTGAAAAATTAATAATAACATGATTATCAAATTGAAAAAATACGTGCAAAATACTTACAAATGCGAAAAATTGTTCATTATTGATGTGAGTATTGATTTATCCGTTTTGTGAGCTGCTGTATATAGCGACGCAGTAACAATGTACAATAATATCGTCGTAAAAAGTTATAAAATAATGCACTGGACTGGAACACAGTTTCACTTTTTGTCACATAAGTTATGATAAGGAACAACGGTTATGAATTAACAACAACAATAACGCTGATAACAACATTTAGAAAAAATTCGCACATGTGCAGCAGCGCAAGCGTCAGTATTATCCCCTTTTTTAAATAATCTACCCTGTTTATTCTTAATTGTAACAAATATTTAATATCATAACATATTTAAAATGTTTAATTTACGAACATCACATATCTCTACGCATTTATGTTTTGTTTAGAAAAACTCAGAAAATTTAAGTATGTAATAATTGTGTACAATACGTAATATTCTTAATATTCAGAAGTACGCACTTATGTTTAATTTCTTTAACTTGAAAAACGCGACGGTATTTGCTTAAAATAACTTACCATAAACCAACATGAGATGATTTATAAGGATATTTAAAAACTTCTCTTCTATCATAATATAATGATCCTTTTAGTGCTATCTCTTCTTGATTTAAAACATCATCTTGTAATAAATAAATTGTATAAATTTGAATGATTTCGCCATTTTTAAGTTGCACGACGTTTTTAGGAGAAGTATTTGTAATAATCATCTCATGCCATGTGTTATACTTGTGATTGTCATATGATTGCCTAAATCAACTGATTTTTTTTTAACATAATTCGTTAACGATACAATTTGATCTTTATCTTTGGTCTTCATGTCGATATTCGAATTAATTTCTCTCAGACGATTCGCAACCTGACTTAAAGGATTATTTGGTGTACGAACTAATTTTTTTAAAGTCATTAAAAAATTTTCAAATGGAAATGCCGACAATGATGTCAACGAACATCCCATATGAGTTACATCATCTGCTACATGAATTAAATTGTGAAAATTAATACTTTGTACATGAGAGCCATAAAATTTCGGCAATAAACGAAAAAATAATATTAACAATTTTTTGGCATTTTCTGCGTTTAATACT